>JAJKFJ010021791.1:0-10321 GCA_027382625.1 Tetmemena sp. SeJ-2015 | reverse complement strand
GAATAGATGACATTCTTAGACAAGTTCATTAAAGAAATGGGTTAGAAAATATGGATACAGAAGATCCAAGTGATGCCTTGTAAGTATAATGATGTTTAAAATATTTAGTGAGAGGCAGAAAAAGGAATACAAACTGTTTGAAGTTCAGACCACTCCATGCATTACTGATATGACTGAATTCATTAACAATATGGAGTCAAGGAAGAATTTTTCAAAGAACTTGCTATACTTCTCTAATGTGCAGCTGGCAGAGAAGATAGTAACCATATTCTAAGCTGTTGGATGGATAGTTTGTGTGTCTATAAATATTGCTTTCATTTATCAGCGAAAGTCTCTAGATTATTTTGACAAAAGCGTGTATCTTACCCTTATAGGGTATTCATTTATTGTGCCTCAGATATTTTTAATTTGTGAGGCATGGGCTAATGCTCTCATAATTAAACAGTTAAATGTATATTCAGAATAATTGAGAAATCAAAAGCATTTTTAAAGGGAATGTATATTATTCTCTTATTTAATCAGCTTTAATCAAATAGATATAACATGAAAATCATATTATTGCAATTTTTATGGGAGAGGATTTATTTTTGATATATTAGAGATATATTGCTAAAATAATGGATATAATTCTCTTAAAAATAATCCTTATTTAAGTATTGATAAGAGATATGGAGTTTAAAAAAGATTTATATGCTCATTTATAATAGATATTTCTTTAAAAATGAGAGAAATTATGCTAAATTTAGTATAAGTAAAGTTATAAAATTAAGTTTTAAATTAAAATAATATATTGTATAATTACTTTGTTCAATTCCTTACAGTTTGACGATTACAATAAGAAGTTGACAGGGAGTACTAATTTCTACAAGCTATTAAAGAAGCAGACTACCAGTCTGAATAAGGAGTCTATGAACAATAGTATAATATTGGATAAGCCTTTGTTGAATAAACTTAAAAAGAAAAAGAAGCACTAATAGATCGAACTCAGATAGATATTCTGCTTCTTTTGCATTATGGCTCAAATACGAAATGATTATCGTCGGTTAATAAAAAAAAGATTAATGCGAAATAACCCTGATATAAATATATCATTCCACCCCAAAACGAATTATTTTAGGTATGAGATTTAATTGGCAAATGTAATTGAAGACTGCAGCCCATCTTTGCCTATAATTCAAATTTATATTTTTGCGCTGATGCTTGTCCTAGAATAATAGAATTTAGGTGCCCTCTTGCGACCAATGAATTCTGTGATTAAGGTTGTTGAGTGCAATTCACTTGATGATGTACTTTGAGATATGAATATTAATTGAGAGTATCTCGATATTATATCAGATAAATCGTTAATTTATGAATTTTAAATAATTTGAAATTAATGGGAATAGGGATTAATTTAATCATATCCACTACTGTTACGCCCTGATCATCAAGTCCACTCCCACCACATATACAAACACTTCATTTTTAATCTCTTATTCATGATTACCCTATCTTATTCATCCAATAATTAGTATATATTGTTAGCATGAGATGTGGGAAGTAAAATCAAAAGAAGATACGAAGAAGAGAAAGAAAAAGAATAAAGAAAATGAAAGATGGCAGTAAATGATGACTGGATTTGTGAGGACAGATTCCTTCTATAAAAATTACGATTTCCAGAACAGAGGGATTACAAAGAATTGGAGACATTTTTGGAACTATGCAAGAAGTGGGTCTAACCATTTGAATAACGTAGTGGCGCTTAAGTTCAGTGTCAGTGTTAGCATTTGTGAAAGGAAGGAATAATAGCAGACACTAGTAAATATGTGGATGAAATAGGATTAATAGATAACTAAGAGCAAAAAGTAGTATTTGACTTGATTCATGACTCCCATGTTAAAACTGAAGAAGATGTGTACTCGTTTGAAAATCCTCTTGCTTAAAAAGAATATGTAAGCTTGATAAAGGCTCTTGGTCTTGCTATGATGCTTTCCAGAAATCCCAAAGAAACGACAGCGAATTTCAGCTAAAAGAAATATTTACTAAGAGCTAAGCTAAAAGGACTAAATCAAAAATGAAATGGGGTTTCATTTCATAAATGCAATGGAAAGAGAAGCAGAAGCTCATCAGGATTGCGTTGTGCTTTATCTAAATTAATTGGCAACTGACAACTCATTCCATAACTACGAAGTTTTTGGGGTCAGTTTGGAATATAAAAAAATCTTAATAGCTTCAAAAGAAAGAGAAAAGAAATAGGGAAAGCAAAGAAGGTTATAGATCTTGAAGAAAAGAGTCACTTAAACTTTGATGCCTCAGCAAAAGTGACAAGGGAGGAAGCATGCCTGACTTTAAGAAGAAGATCCTTTGGAAATAAAGTCCATAAAAAGCGAGCTATCTCACAAAGGAAAAGATATTTTTGTTGACTAAAAGAATTTAAAGAAAATGCAACTTGAAAAATCTCAGAATTTTCTCAATCGTTACTACAGTGTAAAAGACAAGTCAAGTTCTAAGCTATAAACATTTAGCATGTAAAAATATATAAATACGTTTTTTATAATCAACATTTTAAAAAATAATTTTTAAATTTTTTAAAATTTTAAATTTTCTGATATTATATAGAAAAGGCGGAGGAAATTAAATTCACTACTTACTTTTTAAAATTGTTATCGTGGGCGTCACAAAAGGAATTCCTTTCCCCCAGTGCTGACCCTTTGCACTGGTCGCCCCTAGCTCTCTAAGCAAAATCTAGAGACCAGACCAAGCTTCGGGAAAGGGGAATACTCGTTTTGGGGGAATTTCCCTTACGCGTCTTGGCATACATTTGGGCTAGAGCAATTCCAGACAAGAAACCCTCAGGAGAAATTGTATATTTTATGTTGTTTCTTGTCAAAAAATTTGAAGTCCTTCAATAAGCTCCATTAGCATTTTATGAAAAAAGGGTTCACCTATTATTAATTATCAGGAATTATACATTAAAGATATCATTCTCTCAATATATTTAGTTGTTCAATCATATTGGAAAAAATATTTAAAAATTCTATAAAATTTTTTTTTCCTAATTAAACATTTCAGAATATTGGGATTAATTTTAAATTTTGAAAAATAAAAAAAAAACTTCATTTTTTAATTTTAAATAAATTATTATAGCAAAACAATAAAATATTTATATTGCGAATCAGTATAAATAGGTTAAAAAAAATATTTTTATATTTAGCAGAGGAGAGGCAAACATTATTTATAATTTTTATCTTCAATTCATGTTCAGATTATTGGAACGGAAAAAAAGTAGTTCCTCTCAATAAAAAAGTTCAAGATCACATAAAAGAATTCTTTTCTAATGGAAAGCTTCAGATTTTGTACATAGGCTTCTCTTATAAACCATTGACTCCTAATCTTCAGAATTTAATAGAGCATAAAAATCCCAGAGCCTGAAAAAATAAGAGAATCTTTGCAAGCTCCAGAAAAACCCAAAAATTCTTAGGGATTATTGGGATAAAGCATCAAAGAAGCAGGAAGCTAATAAATTGTTTGAAGCCTTCAAGATGCAGGAATCAGAGGAGTTTTGTTTTCAAAAGAGGGAGTTCTAGAAACTAAGACTTTGCAAAGGAGTTTGGTATTGATAGTGAATGGAATGCTTGGATTAGTTTGGCTGAAAACCCATCTGACTTTACTAAATTGTAAATCAAGATGGCCATCTGATTTGCCTTATGGAATAGATGGCATCAAGAAGCATATCGAGGAGGTTGATAAGATTCCTCTTTAAGTCCCATTATTCTGCGACTCTTCATCAGAAACAACTACTTCAAACTATAGTTAATATTAAATTTAATGTTCTAGATTTATAAGAAAATGGAGATGTTGTTTGCTGCATCGGAAACATTATGAATTCAGAAAACTACATATTTCAATAAGCTAACGTGGCTGTTGGAATGATGATAGAGCCCTAATATCGATGCTTCAGGTGTAATGGAAGAATATCTTATATTAAATTTATTTCTAAGAGCAAAGATTTTTTATTTGTGAAGATAAAAATTATTTGCTTTTATGATAAAAAAAATTATGTATTTTAATATTAATTTAATCAAATAAGATAAAAAAAAGTTTGATTTTATAATTTCAAACTTTCTATTTTTTAAAAAAAAAAACTGGTCATTTAAAAATTCTGTTTTATATAAAATTAAATTCTTTTGTTTAAAATTATGTTAGTAATTTTAATTATATTGATCTTAGAATAGTAGCGATAAAAGCTAATGAATGGAAATAACTCTCATTTTAAGGCAGAATATACCCCTACAAAGCTTGAAAGATTAAGTGCAGCTATAAATCACTTGCCTGTACTTTTGTGTTCGATGCAAATACGAACATATACTTCTTCTTTTCAGTTTTTAGAGAAGCAAGGAGATTAAGAGAGTCAGTTGAGTAGGCTTCTCTTTTGGCGATATTCCTTTACTTGCTAGTATTTTTGCTATTGTTTATGGACTTGATTCTGGGGTTGCATAATTATATAGACAAATTGGAGGCAGTGTACGTACTATTTGCTTTCATTCCCTTGTTTTCATTTTCATGCATGTCAAGACCCACTAAGAACTCTATAAAGAAAAGACACGTACTAGTCCTAAGTATTGTCCTATCTGATTTTTCAATCTTCATTATAAAATCTTCTCTGATTAAAATCTTTTTGTGCTTTGCTATGATGTATGGAGTGAGAATGTACTACATCAGAGAGGCCATTGATAATTTCAGAGTGCACTTCCCAGTTTCTATGCTAAAGAATTCAATTAAGATGTACACTCAGAAACTTTTGTCGATTAATACGAAAAGATTCTCTTTGGAAATTACTTTTAATTTAAAAGTAATTATCTTTACTGGAATTTGACGTTTGAAAAAGGAGCACAAATTCAACTGCTCTTATCTACTAGTGATGTTGGCATATCTTGTTTTAAAAATAAAATGCTATTGGGTTTGAATCTCCAAACTAAACCTTGCTCTATAAACTAACTAAGAACAAAATATTTAGGATGGTATTGTCTCTCCAAATGTTGTTCCCCGTAGCCTACTACTTAATTAGCACTATTGTTTTCTTCGGACCTGATGCACCTTTCCATGCTAATGACTACAACTCAACTAATTCAAATTATACTCTTTATATTTTATTTAAACTTAGTACTACTATCCTTAGTTCTAAATATGGCTATCAGCTATAGGCAAAATATTTTTTTATAAATTATTTTTTAAAGTAAATATTTATAAAATTTTTTTAAATTTTTTAACTTTTTGTTTTATTTTTAAAAATTAATATAAATCTAATTAAAAATTTTAAAAATTATAGGCTGAATATAATTAGTTTATCTAGGTAGACAGAAGCAAAAGAAGAAAGGGGGAAAGAGAAAAGTAAAATAAAATTAAAATTTTAAAAATTATTTTTTAATGCTTTTGGTTTTAAAAATTTTAAAAGGGGAGCCAAAACCTCCTAATAAAGGGAAATTTTAAAGAGCAGCTTAAAATTTAAAATAATTTCCAAGATTTCTTATAATCTTAAACCCCGATCTAGTAGGTCCCGGCTACCCCATTAAATTTAAAAGCATAATGCATCAAAACTATTTAGAATTTTATATATTTTACTCTTCTCTTTAACTCTTTCTTCTTTAGCTTCTGTCTACCTACGATAAACTAATCATATTCAGCATATATTTTTGCCACTTTTTAATTATGATTTATATTAATTTAAAATTAAACAATATAATACAAATATGTTAAATCATTTAGTTATAAAGTAAAATATATGAATATATTTACTTATAAAGAATAATTTTGCATAAAAAAATATTTTGCCTATAGCTGATAGCCATATTTAGAACTAAGGATAGTAGTACTAAGTTTAAATAAAATATAAATTTGAATTATTGAATTGTTTGCATTTTCATTAAAGGTTCATCAGGCCCGAAAAAAACAATAGTGCTAATTAAGTAGTAGGCTACGGGGAACAACATTTGGAGAGACAATACCATCCTAAATATTTTGTTCTTAGTTAGTTTATAGAGCAAGGTTTAGTTTGGAGATTCAAACCCAATAGCATTTTATTTTTAAAACAAGATATGCCAACATCACTAGTAGATAAGAGCAGTTGAATTTGTGCTCCTTTTTCAAACGTCAAATTCCAGTAAAGATAATTACTTTTAAATTAAAAGTAATTTCCAAAGAGAATCTTTTCGTATTAATCGACAATAGTTTCTGAGTGTACATCTTAATTGAATTCTTTAGCATAGAAACTGGGAAGTGCACTCTGAAATTATCAATGGCCTCTCTGATGTAGTACATTCTCACTCCATACATCATAGCAAAGCACAAAAAGATTTTAATCAGAGAAGATTTTATAATGAAGATTGAAAAATCAGATAGGACAATACTTAGGACTGAGTACGTGTCTTTTCATTATAGAGTTCTTAGTGGGTCTTGACATGCATGAAAATGAAAACAAGGGAATGAAAGCAAATAGTACGTACACTGCCTCCAATTTGTCTATATAATTATGAAACCCCCAGAATCAAGTCCATAAACAATAGCAAAAATACTAGCAAGTAAAGGAATATCGCCAAAAGAGAAGCCTACTCAACTGACTCTCTTAATCTCCTTGCTTCTCTAAAAACTGAAAAGAAGAAGTATATGTTCGTATTTGCATCGAACACAAAAGTACAGGCAAGTGATTTATAGCTGCACTTAATCTTTCAAGCTTTGTAGGGGTATATTCTGCCTTAAAATGAGAGTTATTTCCATTCATTAGCTTTTATCGCTACTATTCTAAGATCAATATAATTAAAATTACTAACATAATTTTAAACAAAAGAATTTAATTTTATATAAAACAGAATTTTAAAATCCCAGTTTTTTTTTTTAAAAAATAGAAAGTTTGAAATTATAAAATCAAACTTTTTTTTACTTATTTGATTAAATTAATTTTAAAAATACATAATTTTTTTAAAAAAGCAAATAATTTTTATTTAAAATAAAAAAACTTTTTTATAAAAAATAAATTTTTTTTAAAGATATTCTTCCATTACACCTGAAGCATCGATATTAGGGCTCTATCATCATTCCAACAGCCACGTTAGCTTTTTGAAATATGTAGTTTTCTGAATTCATAATGTTTCCGATGCAGCAAACAACATCTCCATTTTCTTATAAATCTAGAACATTGAATTAATATTAACTATAGTTTGAAGTAGTTGTTTCTGATGAAGAGTCGCAGAATAATGGGACTTAAAGAGGAATCTTATCAACCTCCTCGATATGCTTCTTGATGCCATCTATTCCATAAGGCAAATCAGATGGCCATCTTGATTTACAATTTTGTAAAATCAGATGGGTTTTCAGCCAAACTAATCCAAGCATTCCATTCACTATCAATACCTAACTCCTTTGCAAAGTCTTAGTTTCTAGAAATCCCTCTTTTGAAAACAAAACTCCTCTGATTCCTGCATCTTTAACTTCAAAAAAAATTTATTCTTCCTGTTCTTTGGGGTTTATCCCAAAAACCCTAAGAATATTTTTTTTCTGGAGCTTGCAAAGATTCTCTTATTTTTTCAGGCTCTGGGATTTTTATGCTCTATTAAATTCTGAAGATTAGGAGTCAATGGTTTATAAGAGAAGCCTATGGTTACAAAATCTGAAGCTTTCCATTAGAAAAGAATTCTTTTATGTGATCTTGAACTTTTTTATTGAGAGGAACTCCCTTTTTCTCCGTTCCAATAATCTAAACATGAATTGAAGATAGAAAAAATTATAAATAATGTTTGCCTCTCCTCTGCTAAATATAAAATATATTTACCTAAATTAATACTGATTCGACAAATATAAATATTTTATTGGTTTCTGCTATAATAAATTTATTTAAAAATTAAAAACAATGAAGTTTATTTTGTATTTTTCACAAAATTTAAAAATTTAAATTTTCCCAAATATTCTGAAATGCTGAATTAAGTAAAAATAATTTTATAGAATTTTTAAATATATTTTTGCCAATATGTATTGAAACAACTAAATATATTGGAGAGAATGATATCTAAAATGTATAATTCCTGAAAATTTAATAAAAAAGGTAAAACCGTTTTGTCAAAAAAATTTGCTAATGGAGTTTATTGAAGGACTTAAAAATTATTTGACAAAAACCCAACAAAAAAATATAACAATTGCCCCTGGAAGGTTACTTGTCTGGAATTGCTCTAGCCAACTGTTTTGCCAAGACGCGAAAAGGGGAATTCCCCCTAAATCGAGTTTTTCCCTTCCAAAAGGGCTTGGTCTGGTCTCTAGATTTTGCTTAGAGAGCTAGGAGCGACCAGTGCAAGGATCAGCATTTGGGGGAAAAAGGAAATTTCCCCTTTTGTG
Source organism: Tetmemena sp. SeJ-2015 (assembly GCA_027382625.1). NCBI lineage: Eukaryota > Ciliophora > Spirotrichea > Sporadotrichida > Oxytrichidae > Tetmemena > Tetmemena sp. SeJ-2015. The sequence continues at coordinate 1,960 of JAJKFJ010021791.1, read as the reverse complement.
ACCCCAAAACGATAAACAATTTTTAAAAAAAGAAAAGAAAAGTTTGGGAAATTTTTAAAATTTCCCTCCGCCTTTTCATATAATAAGAAATTAATTTTAAAATTTTAAAAAATTAAATTAAAAAAAAATTTTAATTTTTAAAGTGTTAAATTTTTAAAAATCGTATTTATATATTTTTACATGCTAAATGTTTATAGCTTAGAACTTGACTTGTTTTTTACAACTGTAGTAACGATTGAGAAAATTTCTGAGATTTTTCAAGTTGCATTTTCTTTAAATTCTTTTAGTCAACAAAAATATCTTTTCCTTTGTGAGATAGTTTGCTTTTTATGGACTTTAAATTTTCCCAAAAGGGTCTTCTTCTTAAAGTTTAGGCATGCTTCCTCCCTTTTTCACTTTTGCTGAGGCATCAAAGTTTAAGTGACTCTTTTCTTCAAGATCTATAACCTTCTTTGCCTTTCCCTATTTCTTTTCTCTTTCTTTTGAAGCTATTAAGATTTTTTTAAAATTCCAAACTGACCCCAAAAACTTCGTAGTTATGGAATGAGTTGTCAGTTGCCCCAAATTTAAATTTAGATAAAGCACACACGCAATCCTGATGAGCTTCTGCTTCTCTTTCCATTGCATTTATGAAATGAAACCCTATTTCATTTTTGATTTAGTCCTTTTGAGCTTAGCTCTTAGTAAATATTTCTTTTAGCTGAAATTCGCTGTCAGTTTCTTTGGGATTTCTGGAAAGCATCATAGCAAGACCAAGAGCCTTTATCAAGCTTACATATTCTTTTTAAGCAAGAGGATTTTCAAACGAGTACACATCTTCTTCAGTTTTAACATGGGAGTCATGAATCAAGTCAAATACTACTTTCTGCTCTTAGTTATCTATTAATCCTATTTCATCCACATATTTACTAGTGTCTGCTATTATTCCTTCCTTATCTACAAATGCTAACACTGACACTGAACTTAATGCTGCCACTACGTTATTCAAATGGTTAGACCCACTTCTTGCATAGTTCCAAAAATGTCTCCAATTCTTTGTAATCCCTCTGTTCTGGAAATCGTAATTTTTATAGAAGGAATCTGTCCTCACAAATCCAGTCATCATTTACTGCCATCTTTCATTCTTCTTTATTCTTTTTCTTTCTCTTCTTCGTATCTTCTTTTGATTTTACTTCCCACATCTCATGCTAACAATATATACTAATTATTGGATGAATAAGATAGGATGAAGTGTTTGTATATGTGGTGGGAGTGGACTTGATGATCAGGGCGTAACAGTAGTGGATATGATTAAATTAATCCCTATTCCCATTAATTTCAAATTATTTAAAATTCATAAATTAACGATTTATCTGATATAATATCGAGATACTCTCAATTAATAATCATATCTCAAAGTACATCATCAAGTGAATTGCACTCAACAACCTTAATCACAGAATTCATTGGTCGCAAGAGGGCACCTAAATTCTATTAGTCTAGGACAAGCATCAGCGCAAAAATATAAATTTGAATTATAGGCAAAGATGGGCTGCAGTCTTCAATTACATTTGCCAATTAAATCTCATACCTAAAATAATTCGTTTTGGGGTGGAATGATATATTTATATCAGGGTTATTTCGCATTAATCTTTTTTTTATTAACCGACGATAATCATTTCGTATTTGAGCCATAATGCAAAAGAAGCAGAATATCTATCTGAGTTCGATCTATTAGTGCTTCTTTTTCTTTTTAAGTTTATTCAACAAAGGCTTATCCAATATTATACTATTGTTCATAGACTCCTTATTCAGACTGGTAGTCTGCTTCTTTAATAGCTTGTAGAAATTAGTACTCCCTGTCAACTTCTTATTGTAATCGTCAAACTGTAAGGAATTGAACAAAGTAATTATACAATATATTATTTTAATTTAAAATTAATTTTATAACTTTCTTAACTAAATTTAGCATAATTTCTTT
>JAJKFJ010021790.1:0-10402 GCA_027382625.1 Tetmemena sp. SeJ-2015 | reverse complement strand
AAAGCCTTCAGGGAAAGGGGGGACGGTGCCCAGTCCCGGTCTTTGTGCGTCCTGAATTTTAATTTTTCTAATTTAATAAAAAATCGAAAAAATTTAAAAAATTTTTTATGCAAAAAAATTAATTAAAAATCCCCCTAAATTTTAAAACAATTTGTTTTTAATTTTTTGGGCGATAAAATTTTTTCAAAAAATGAATAGCCCAAAAAACTGATAGCTAAAAACGGGTCATGACCAATTTTCTCGGGTCCTTTGAAAATGCAAACTTTAGCCCTTAACAAAAATTTTAATTTTATTTGCTATAAATTTAAAAATTATTATTAAATATAAATTTTTTAAATTAGAGTGCTGGAAATCTTCCTTTTATTTCTTAAAAAACTATCGAATAAATATTCTTTTCCTATAAAAAAGAAGACGAAAACTGAGAGCCCCCAAAAGACCCCGCTTAATCAATCCCAGCTATCAGATATCCAACTTTAGGGAACAGGATTCAAACTATCCCAGGTGCAGCTTAACAGTCAAAATACAATAAATTTTGGATAATAGTAAAAAAATTTAGGAGAAAAAAAATTTAAGAAAATATCTAAAAGCGGCCGCTTTTTTAAAAAAAATTTTTAAAAGAGGGGGAAAACCAGGATCTAGAAAATGGGGATTTTCCCCCTTCTGCCTCCGTTCCACCAAAAAACTTTCAGAGAAACAGACCTGTTCAAAGCCACCAACATGTATAATTTAGAGTTATTATGTCTGTATAAGAATGAATTTTGTAAATTTGCTGGACAAGAATCAACGCATTTTGGAGAACAAGATATTTGCGCAAAGCACCATCAATCAGATCAGACTGGAGAAGGAGAGTCAAAAGTTTCAGCAACTTATGGGAGACCAAGATAATCCTTAATTTCAAATCAATAGTCAATACTTGAATGCTTAAAGACCCTCAACTACAGCTACTGGTTTCGGCAATTACGGGTAATCAGTAGCATTCTATTTTATCTTTTAAGGATTAAATTTATTAGCATCCCTAATGAGCGGCACTAACTCGAGGCCAGGAACGTAGCAAACTTTTATGGGCTCAATGGGCTCAAAGAATGCCTCACAACAAAACTTCAATAAATTTGAAGTGATATGCAGTTTTTTATTGTATCAATAGCATAAATAGAAGTATTGCGAAGTTAGAGACGATTTCTAACATGAATTGGTCCAAAAAGGACTATAACCTTGATAAAATCAGCAAAAATCCAGAGGCCATAAAGCGTTTTCTCTCTACAGTAGATCCTAAGATGTTCTCTGTCTATATAGTTTATTAATTATTTCTCCTCACAGAAGAGCCTTGCGTAAATATCAGGACTAGACATCAATAAAGATAGGCAAGCAATCAATGACTTCGTATCAACTGCCAAGGAGGGAAGCAAGCTGCAATACTACTTTCTTATAAGAAATATTTGTACTTTTCATCTGTGTCGTAGTAGCCAGTAAAGCATGATAAAGTGAGAGAATTTTATAATATCGCTATGGACCTCAACCATGAAGGAAAGTAGAAATACTATGCCTCCTAAATCTAGAAAACTGAATAGACTAATACAATTAGAGTTTAATTAAAGTAATTGTTCTAAATGAGAAGAAATATGGATCTTCACTATTTAAATGATTTAAGTACAATTAGAATGCCAGCTGAAGTTCAGACAGCTTAATTTGACTTTTGTAAGATTCAAAATAAGGCTTACAGAGCCAACTCTGAAAGTCAAACAATTTTCAAGGAAAAAACTAGAGACAAAAAATCTCCTCCCCAAATAAAATTTCAAGTATCTTCATATCTTTATCTCTGATAAACTATTAGGCGCAGCCGTATGATCCTATATCGATGACAGACACAGCCCCTAATCTAGCTAATAGGAGGCCAATGACTACCATAACTTCGGGTTAATGCGCTTAGGTCTACGGCATCTCTGACTTCACCCACTTGTCGAGAATCACAGCCCCTAATCACAATTAAGATTATTAAAGAGCAGCAACTTCTAACAATAAGCTGTTCAGACGACAAAACGGACCCTTCACAGATTGGTTTAATCAGCTCAAGACTCAGAAATTCATTAGTGTTCCATTTTAGGCAGCTGGCAGTAAAGCAGCGGCGGGACTCCCGAGCAGATAGCAAATGTGAGCAGCAATTAAAAGTATTCATTTATTGATTAAAAATAATAATAATAATAATAATAATAATAGTAATAATAATATTTAAAGGGAATTTAAAAGACCCCCTGACGGGTATATAATACTTAATCGATTTAAAGTAATTCACAGGCGTAACTCCTTGATCAGTTGTGCCACGTCACCGCGAAAGCCCACCGTCCATTTATTGATTAAAAATAAGATTTAATTCTAAAGTAGCAAGAATACTTGTTTTTTAGAATAGATAACTTCATAAGATTTTAGTTTAAAAATTATGATTCAATTATTTGGGGAATATATTTCTTATAACTATTATATATAAAGAAATAGTTTAATCACTATTTTAAGCTTTGTTAAAATAAGATTTTGATGATAGTAAACAAAATGTTGAGATACTGTTGATTAAACTGTTTGAAATTTAAATGCTTTAAAAGCTAGTATTTCATTATCTTAATTATAAATTCAAATTATCGCATAGATAACGATCTCTATACTAACAAAATTTTCATCACCCATGCGTCACTCAAAGCTTTCACACAAATTCATCAACCATAAAAAAATTATATACACATGCTTATAATAATCAAGACAAGAGGGATTTCACATCTTGAAGACCAAGAGAATCAGGACCCTAACTCATTTATTTCTTTATTTAGAGTTTCATTTAAAAGATAGGCTGAGGCTAGTACTGGTTTGAAGACTATCGGACACCAGGTATCATAATTTCAGGCTCATACTTTTAGTAATTGGTGAAGACTACTCTTATTCAAAACTCGTCATCCAAAACTCACTTTCTAATACACACATTAAATTTTTATGTTAACCCTCCTAAATATTGCGCAAGTAGAACAACCCCGACTAATTATTTTTAAATTAAATAAAGAAAATTTAAAAAAAATTTCCCATTTTTTAAATAAAATTTTTTAAAATTTTTTCCTTAAGGGGAGAATTGAAAAGGGGATATTTCCCCTACCCCTTTTTATCAACCAAAGTTTATTAAAAACAAAAAAAAACCTTTTTTAAAAATTTTGTTAAATAAATTTTTCCCATAAAAAACTTTTTTAATTTTAAAGGGTTTTGCATTTAATTTTATAATTTTTAAAAAAAATTTAAATTTAAATATTAAAAATGGATATGCCTTTGTAAGAAGATAACTTATACTCTCAGATTTTGGATTACGAGAGCTGACCTTTCTTGTAGAGATGCGCAGCAGTTGATGCAAAGTCTGTATAATAGAAAAGAGAAGAGCCTTGGAGAGCTGTGCCGACGGTTTTTGTTTATATATGGACGGGAATCTCATAGCTTACTCTACTTAGATTAATGCACCAAAGAACTCGCTGTCGAAAGAAGAAGGATATACGATATAATCTAACCTTAATATTCAAGATGCATTTTTTATTCTTTATAATCAATATCCTTGAAAGTTTCAACGTAATTCGAAGGAAAGCCAAGAATGCCTATCAATGGAAAGGCATAGAGAGAATAGTCGCTTCTATCCAGGCCCATATTGTAAGTTAAAAAGCTAACAAAATATATTTTAATAGATATTTGTAAGTATCGAGTTCAATCTCAGCTGTTTACGGTGATGATAATTCAAATTTTCCGCATTCTGAAAAGCTTCCCCCATTTTATATAATTATCTACCTGGCTTTAATCTTAATCCCCAAAATCTTAATTACATTGACTATATAATAATAACTTTTCTTAGATTCACTCTCAAAAATCTTGCGGCTCTTAAATCCAACCTGAGCAGCACCCGCAGAGTTTATCCCCATCCACTAACACTTTCATCTTTAATAATTTATATTCTCTAAATCTCCGCTAGCTATAAATATGCATTATATTTTAAGCAAATTCAAATGTTAGAAGAAAGGGCTGGGATATATTTATTATTAAAAAAATGATTAAAAAACAATTTCTAAAAAAGTAAAATTTTTTTCGCTTTTTAAACCCAATAGAGCGAGCCTTAAGCACCAAACTCACAAGGATTCTGATTCAGATCTGTCAAATTTGAACCATTTCCAAAGTTCCACTCTCCTCACCTTTGTAAGCATTAATTCAATCTTCTTTTTTCCTTTGACGACGATGAAGAAGAGGGAAAATATAAGAAGGATAAGTCACTTGGGATACTGTGCCAATAGTTCATATTTAAGTGACTTACTTGTAAGCACATTTTAATTCATAGAGTAATTTATAACCTGGAAGAGCGTGATCTCATTGGAGGAGGCAGCGCGACAAATCTCAAAGAAAGATATCGAGGAGTAGAAACTCAAAACGAAGATCCGCAGGCTCTATGATATCGCTAATGTACTCCAATCAATCGGTCTAATTTAGAAGACTAGTTACCCCTAGAGCAAGAAGCCAGCTTTCCAAATTTTAAAATTAATTATGAGATCATTCATAATGAATTCCAGTGGGTGGGGCTGCAAGGAGTAATAGCATTTGTGTAGGAGCTAAAGGAGTTCAATGCTAACAGAGCCAAACTTTCTTAATTAAGCTCCCTCGATTAAGAATTTGCTGTCGACTTCTATAAATTATTCTTCATTAGAGAGAGTAAGTGGTATTTCTAATTAACTTTAAGAATAAAGATACGAGATTGAAGAAACAGAATTCGCAATAAATTGGGGCGAGAAAGCGAACTTTTAACGACAGCTAACTTTCAATTAACAACAAGGAATGCGTGCTCACTTCTCCTAATGAGTCATGCTCCACGATGAAGAGCTCTGCTACTCTCATTTAAGATTCACTGGAATTTCCTGCCCCTCTTAAAAGGCAGAAAACACAACACTCTATTTTCTCTTCAACCTCATCGCTTTAAATATTATCATAGAACATGTTTATTATTTCAAAAACCAGTATGATAGTCAAAAGCAGACAGAAACTAGAAGGTCTGAAAAATAATTTTGACTATTAAAATTGAATAAATATTTTCCGCAATTAAAGTCAGAACTTAAACCTCTATATGTAACTATCAAATTAATAATGACTTTAGAGATATCTACAGCCATTAATTTATTATAATCCAGTCTTAAAGAATTGTTTGCTAATTTTAAGTTAAAATAGTCTTAAACCAGTGCTGCATTCTCCTCTACATTTGAGTTAATTTTGTTTTTAAACCTGACATTCAAATATTTAAATAGATTCTAACAAGGAGAATTAATTTTGCAATCCTATTATAGCAATTGCGAATCAAGACTAATACAAACACCTACCTCACCTTCAAATATTTCATCCTTGTATTTATAATATTTATTTCAAAGAAGAGTAGCAAAATGCAACTGTGAGACCCTTCGCTCCTTGCTTGGGTTATCCCGAGGAAAATGAAAAAAGCCTGACTTTGATAAGAATTCCAAGCTATCACTCCACTTATTCAAGATTATAGAATTAAGAGAAAGAGGAAGTACTCGATATATTTTTATCGCTATTGTTCTTTTTATTGGAGGACGTAGTTTATCTAATATATAGTAATCCTTTTATTATGAGTTTATAATGAAAATTAGGGAGAACGGGCTCTATTTTCCCCCTTTTTTAAAAAATTTTAACAATTTTAAATTTTCTTAAAAATTTTTTTAATTATATTTTTAAATTTTAAAAAAAAAATTTTTGGATTTCTTTTAAAAGGGTACAATATTTTAAATTAATTGAAGAATTATAATTTTTTTACTTATTATAATTATCAATGGTTGCTCAAAATCTAATTCATTAAAGGTGCTGCTTTGTAAGGAGACTAAAACCCTAAGTTAGAATTCCCTTCTCTATCTGACAAATCAAGGCCTTATGTCAACTCAGCTGAAACCAAGCAGTATAGTGAGCCCTTAACTCCACTTTCCGCAAACTCCCAATCTCAAAATATAATTTACACTTTATATCCCAAAACATTAAATAAATTAATAGTTCTTCTCTTTCTGAAATGATAAGTGATAGAGTAAAGCAATTCTCTTAGAAGAATCCTCATTACTTTACAGAAATGCGAGAAAACCTTAATAAAAGTAGCAATAATCAAGGCCTTTTACCCGCCTTGAATACTATCTAGTAGCAAGCAAACTCAAAATTTTCACTTTTTCAACAAGTCGCATAAAATATGAAGCAGTAGGAGATATAAAATAAGTTAAAGTTTGCTTATTTTATCATTTATTATTTTTAATCTTAATTTATTAGAGATAAAACAGTCGGTTTTTGAAAATGAGGAACCTGCGGATAAAAACAATTACAATTTACAAATGATTAGACTACTGATTGCGGCTATAAAATTTCATAATTTCTTACTTCTTCTTTTTTAATTAAACTTTTTTATTTAGAAGTGATAGATAGGTTTGATTAAATCTTGAAAACAAAAGGAATTACTATGTCTTCATGCGCTCCACTCTTTGAGACATCGACGAATTTATGTTGGGAACCATATAGGAGGAAAATTATAATTGTTCAATAGAGATATTGCTAATGATAAAATATTTACATCATTATATATTACAGGGAACCCAGAACTTGCCAAATTAAATTTTACCTTCTAAAAATAATTTAAATTGTTCTAGGGATTCTCTAAAGTATTGTTGTTAAATTATTTAAGATGCGGACTCATTTAAATAAAAATTAAAAGAATTTAATTTTTTGAATGGACTCAAACTGATTTAAAATTTCAAATATTTTTCAAATTTTCCTCCTTAGAAGTAACTGTAATATATTTACAACTACAACTACAACAAAATATTATTATTTTTAAAGTAAGATGATCTAATTCTATTAAAAATAAAGGAATAATAAGAAATGAAGAAAGTCGACATTAATAATTTACTCTGAATAAGACGGTAAGTAATCATTGAATTTAATTATGCAATCTAATATAAAAAATATTTAATTCATTTAGTGCGATATATAAATAGTTGATTATTGAAGAAAAGTTTTCTAAAGAGATAGATTTAACTTAGAAATATAAATATTGCTCTGGTTATAAAAATAATAAATACTATAATTTTCATTTAGAAATAGCCAAGAGTTTTTTTATCTCTTTTGTTTTTAATAAAAACTCGTAATTTTCATTGAAATTTTTTGCTTTTCTTTTGTTATTTTCCTTGCTTTGACTCATTAAATTAAATGATTACTAACTGAGTTTTACTTCATCACCCTAATTTGTAATAATGCTGATCGATAGTTAAATTCGGGAAGTTAAACTAATCCAGTATCAATAATGGACTTAAATATGACCAGCTCAATTATTCGACATCAAAGCATTTCATTCTTGGGATTATTTAAATAAAATCATATTTAATTTTCATTATACTATATTGGATAATATCTCAAAATAAAGCTAAGTAAAAGTACTTGTGTATGAAATAGCTGTTTCAAGGTTTCCTGACTCACAATAATTTTTCAAAAGATTTCCAATCAGAATGCGAAAATGCTAATCTTTCTAATGATGTGTATTCTGATGCTATCCGGAGCCAAAGGTAGAATAATTCAAGTTACTAATTCTATAATTTAGGATCGCAACCCTTACCTATCTTAAAAATTTATTTGCTCTTACAGAATGCAAATGAAAAAATGAAGCAAAGCACACACCCTCTAGAGAATTAATGGATTTAGAACTTTTAAGACTATTAAGACTTTTAATTCAAATAAATCATTTTGAGTGGACTAGAATAGGAACCTATAGACAAATGGTAAAAGCATAATGACATATTCGAGATATCTAAACATCAAATAATAAAAAAGAGTAGTAGTAGTAGTAGCTAAAAATAAAAAGCAAGGATATGAATCTGATTCTCAAGAAGAAAATAAAAAAGATAATTAAGAAAGAAGAATTCTGGCTACAACTGTAAACTCAAAAGGCGAGTGCTTTAACAACAACAATTTTTACCCCGTCAATTTTGGAGAATCAGACAAGGAGATGATAACATGTATGCACATTATTTAGTCACAACAAGATAGTGACTCCTCAACCTTAGATATTTATAATAAATAGATAAAGAGGATTGGATTGCGGTTGGAGGCCACTCAAAATCTTCAAATGTAGTTGGATCATCTGGTGTTTAAAAAGCATTCATGATTTTGTTCTAATAAAATATACTGTACTCTTATATATAAGAAGAATTCAAATCTTAAATTTACATAGCAGGTATAAGATGGGCTTACTACGATGCTCAAGGAACTTTAACTTCTATTAACTCAGTTAAATTTACCGCAAATGGATTGTAGGTGGTCTTTCTGTCAACTTCTCCGATGTATCTACTGATTTTCAACACTATTTCAGGGTAGTTAAACTAAGCTTTGAAGCTTTAGAGTTCTAAGAGCACAACTAGCTTCGGCCTTGAGACGAGGCTATAATCTTCAATTGGAATATTCTTGGCCTTTCAAACTTACAGTAATGATTTATGTATGCATTAATTATATCATAGAATTTAATGACTAGGCATAAAACTTAATTATAATGGAGTTAAATTAGACTGATGGGTCTACAATTTGGGCTTTGTAATTAGGAGATTACTCCTCTTAATCCTCAATAAGAGAGATAGCTTTTACTGGAACTATTTTGGATTATGAAAGACTCTATATCGCTTCAAGAGATAGTGGACAGAGGAATTTAATTTCTATCATAGACACTTCATATGGCAAAAATACTGAGACTTTTCAAAAGATCTATGCTCAAGTGAGTCAAGATTGGGAGATAAAGCACCTTGCCGTTTTCGTGAATAAAGTTGCCTTCTGTGGAGATTAAATTAATTCGTAGTATACTGGTGGTGTACAATAATCTTTTGAAATAAAATTCATTTAAGTATCTCTATATATCTTGGGCTTCTTATGGAGAAACAGACACTCAGAGTGATGTTTTTAGCTACTAGAATGATTTCAGATTTGATTTCAGAAGTTCCAACACTGGATATTGTGGAGGAGTTTATGTTGACAGCTCTGGATTATATGCACTCATTATTACTGATAAACTATCTGCGAATCAACAACTTCCTTATGTTTTCTGGAAGGATTTTAGTTTTTATATGAAATATATTTTAGCCAAAGTGGAGGAAGCATTCCCCACATTTTTATTTTAAGCTAGATAAAGGCAGTTCAAATAACTTCCTCTGGCCTAGCAACAGCTTTAATATCCTAAGCCTTTTAAATCAAATCTGAGAATGGTAAACTAAAATTAAGAAGTATACATTACAAGTAAATAATCAGTAATTCTTTGCTAAGACATTCTTCGTTGCCGGTTCAATTACAGATCTCGGACAAGGGTTATAGATGTCTTCTTTAATTTAATTTCTTCTTCTGGAAGCTAAACCTCCTTCATTGAGAAGTTTTGGTTTGGACAAACAGACAAATTCAGCTGCTTAAGTCTGGTTTCTCCAGATCCAGATGTTTCAGATCTCTTAACTGCATAGGGCTCATCTAACTCTTTTCTTGGGATAAGATTCCTCATCAGGATAGTGGACTGATATTTTATAGTTCTGCTTCATTCTTTTTTAGGAAAATATTTATATCACAAAAACCATCAGAAGAGGAGGAGTCTAATTTTAACTTGATATTGTGACTCCTTCTAAGCCAGGCACATTCACCCTCCAGAGAATCAAAAGTTTTGGAAAGACCTAATATGCTACCTGCATCTCCTAGAGTCAAGCAATAGTTAAGTCTACTGCTCCTGCAGATGGCCTTTATTACGTTAACTAAGTTGCTTAATACTTCAGTTTCAAAACTTTCTCCTACGTTCTGGGAACTAAGAATTGCACTGATGTACAATTCATCTTTTATGCTGAACTTGATAACGGGAACCCCCTACCAGACTTTATTCAACTTGACTCGATCAATAGGATATTTCAAGTGTATACCACTGACTAAAACTAGGCATAGACTTACTCTATTAAAATCACAGGCTATTCTATGGCAGGAGGTGTATCAGATTCCATCACTTGGAAACTAGATGTGAAGAGTACCACCCCACCTACCTTTGCAACTGACCCTTAGGATGTTAAATAGTACTAAACTTCAAACTTAAATCGTTATCAATAGCTATCTGAGATTGATAAAAAGTTTACTATGAAAATAAAAGAGTCTAACTTCCTCAGATCAAGACAAATACTGATGCTGAAGTTTACATATCTGTGACATTGCATGATGAATTGTATTTGCCATCCTGGATTGACTATGACCAAAAGACATATCAACTTCAAATTTTCCCCAAAAATTTTACTTATATTGGAGATTATTAGCTTGACGTGGTTTTGACAGAGTCAATAGCTTTTCTTTCAAAGAC
>JAJKFJ010021789.1:0-10399 GCA_027382625.1 Tetmemena sp. SeJ-2015 | reverse complement strand
TATTTATTATAGATTTCTACTTTTTAATTCTTAATTTTTGCTAAACTCAGGAATTATCTTTTACAATTTATGATTATTATAAGACTTATAAAGATATGAAATAAAAATAATTTAAAGCAAATCTTAAATCAATCAAAGGTATTTATTTTTTCTGGAGACTTCTTATAAAAAGCTGAAACTAACTTAAATAATATATTTATATGATTAAAGTCCTTAATTCAGAATTTTTTTATCATCCCTGGATAGATTAGTGTAATAAGGCTTCTTTATTTTCCATCTTCTTGACGTTTGATTAAATTTATCATATATAGGTTGAATAGAAATAGATTATCAGTGAGTGACATTCTCTAAAATACTTTTGAAATTTAATCTGAGATAACAGGAGTTTATTTGTTTAATTTTGATAATAAATTCATTTATTAAATTAATAGAATGAAAGAAAAAGAATTCAGAAGGAAATGGAGAATTAAGTATGCAAAGGACTCTTGAGATATTCTTGATGAACCTTCTTAGTAAGTAAACCTAAATTATTTGACAATAATTATGATGATTATTTTTGAGTTTAGCTCATATTTATGTCTTGATATAATACCTTTTTAGTCTAACTGAGATACTTTCAAAATGGCGATGCAGAGCACAAGAGACCTTTAAAAGCTCCACTCTTCCAGAATCCGTCTCTGGTTCGTTTTGCAATCCTGTGCACAGACTAAAAGATCTCTACTAATCAAAGATAAAGGTAAGTTTGAATGAATGGCTATTGAATTGCTAAAAGATCAACTTTAGGGCTTCAGTGTTGAGAGAAAGGAACTAAAAAATACGAGAAAGAGAAAATGAGAGCAATAATAATAAAAGCTAAATTAAGAATAAGAACAAGGAGAATGCAGATACAAAATACTATCCAGTACAAAGAGTGCACTGTTTATGCTTCTAAATGAATTTTATTTACGAAATCACTAATTCGTATTCTTCCTATATTAATACAAAAAAGGGGATTCGAGGAAAGTAAATTAATAGTCTGCTGCTGTATTTTATAAAAATTGATTAAGTCTGTTCATTAAAAACTCAAACATAAATTATTGGAGAGAAATTGATTATCTTTCCAGCATTATTTTTATGATGAGATTGGGTTTTGGTGGTTAGCGGAGGAAAGCGTATGATCTGTTGGTGATGCCTACAGAACCAGTGGAAAAGAAGACCAAGAAGCAGGTATAACTCTTATGAGTATATCCTGAGTTCCGCTACCGGAGAAGAAGAGCTATATCTCGAAGACCTATCTGCTAGACATTCAGTCTTGGCACCCTAGGCTCTCAATAGACTTGCAGCTTAGGCCCTTAATAGAGGGTTTAAAAAGCAGGGATTCGTGGCCATCACCATGTGCTCTATTGGCAATAATCGAGTCTTCTTGCAGCTATCGGGAGTCATTCTATCGCTGAGAGTTGTAAATAGGCTTGATAGTACCGAATCAGCTCCAAAGGATCTGAAGCTCCATAAAGAGCAAGCCTATTAGAGCAAGAATTAATCTAACTGCTAATTATAATCGTCTCGGCAATCATTTCGCTAATTAATATAAAATCTTATTAGTTAAGAGATAACAATTATAATAGGTTTAATAATCTCATCACTTTAAATCTCAGGTGTCATAGTACGGATTATAAAATTTATTCCCAAAATTTCTTATTCTCTCATAAATTAGTATACCACTGGACGGCTAAAATCAATATTCCTAAATTTTAATAAATTTATTCGGAGGAAAAGGATTTACAAAAGTTTAAATTTATTTCTTTAAATTTCACAACTAAAACTTAAAATTTATGTGTAAAATATATAAATTACCGTAGAAAATTAAATTAATATCGGAGATTGGCCAAAATAATAAATGGAGAGTTTCAACTTCGTGGGAGTTGAAATCATAGATTAGCCCCTAGATCTGTAGTTTGTTCGATAGCTTATATAAAATTAATAAGATTTTCTTCTTTAATCATGGCCTGAGCACCTCTAAGCAGTGAGGTATGCGCGCTCTAATCAATCTCAATTTCCATGAGCGATCCCACAATAAAGTTGCAAGGATAAAAGGTTCTTAGAATTGAATGCTGAATCGAATGGGCTGATAATTATTTAAATTTGACACACTAAAACTACCTCTGATTTATTCAAATTTAATTAATATATAAATTAATTTTATTTTCAATTAAATTCCCAGCTATATTAATTTAATTTAAATTACTTGAAATGTGGGAATTGAAGTGTCCGATATTTAAATAATTAGGATACGATTCGCTACTTCATCAATTTAAAGAACTTGTGATTTTGTTTGAGAACACACTCAATAAAATATGTAATAAAAAGATGTTACTGAGTTTATTCTCATCTTATATGATGAGTTGTGAAATACAGATTTAAAGGGAAAGCATATATTAATTTATGATTAGCTTTCAAACACATTTCATTAATATTTTATTATTTCAACTGTTAACAAATTGCAATCCCCCTTTTTATTATTTAACTAAATATTTTCAAATAAATTCTAAATTAGATTAAGAAACTTAACCTGGCTGAAATATTTATAAGTTTATCTAATCTATAAATCATAAAAATTCATGCATTAAAGAAGTTAATTCTTAAATCTTATATATTTTCAAATAATGCCACCTCGCTTTTAAATAAGAAATATGAGAGAGGGAATCCTCTTAATTGGTTAATAAATATCTGTGATTAAACCATTATTTATAACTAAAATGAAGTTTGAAGGAGGGCTCAGCTTTCTTAAAATCTTTGATTGAGCCATATCGAGTATTAAGTTCAAGAATGGATCCTCTTAAAAAATAAGAAGCGACTAATAAATATATAGAGTACTTAACCTATATATGATCTCTGGACAAGGTCTATATTACATTTGTAAATCCTCACAGCATGTTAATTAATATCGTCACTCAGCTGTTGTCCGAGACTCTAAGAAAAGTGAAGATCATCAACTAAAACTCTAGGGTAGTCTTCAATAATTAATTTGGGGGGGCCTTTCCTCGACAGTAAAATTTTATAATGAATACAGGTCATGTTTATAGGATAATTTTCGCTCTTAAATTTGATTCTTCAAGTTTTAGAGGTGTATTCGAACATTTAAGGCTTCAAATTTTAATCCTAATTCAGTCGGTTAAAGGTAAACTAGACCTCAATTAAATCTATATTTTAAGCTATTTTTTCGCTATTGTAATATAAAATAAAAGTTCAATTTTTAAATAGTGCAATATTTTTTGAATTCCTGATATGCTTCACTTATAATCTCAAATATTTTAAGCTGAAAAAATAGTAGTGTTAGCCGGTAATCATTAATTAAATTTTAAGAATATGAAAATATTGCACTATTTAAAAATTGAACTTTTATTTTATATTACAATAGCGAAAAAATAGCTTAAAATATAGATTTAATTGAGGTCTAGTTTACCTTTAACCGACTGAATTAGGATTAAAATTTGAAGCCTTAAATGTTCGAATACACCTCTAAAACTTGAAGAATCAAATTTAAGAGCGAAAATTATCCTATAAACATGACCTGTATTCATTATAAAATTTTACTGTCGAGGAAAGGCCCCCCCTCAATCTTATTAATCAATAATGATATCAGTTTATTTGCTTAGAGTGAAATATAAAAATTTAGATTTTACTTTAATTTTGGAAGTTATATTATAATTTTAGAGCCCATCTGGTTTGTATTGGATTCATATCCGTGCACATGCTATGGTAGAAAGAGTCAGTGAAAACAAGAGCTTTAACTTATTGTAAAAACTGATTTTCTAAAACATTATTTAAATTATTATATTATTTATAAGTTATTTTATCTTCTCTAAAAAAATTATTATTTTTATAAAAAGACATTTTAAATATAAATAGTTATTTATATTTGATAAGATAATTTATAATATAATTATTATAATATTTCAATATATGTATCTTAATAACTGAACATTTAAAAATTAGAATTTAATTCTGAATAATTTAGTAGTTGAAATTTTCATTCAAAATAGCAAACCCTATAACTGATTGCATAATCATAAAAGTATTTTTAAGCTATTTTAAAGCTTTGAAAGTAATCAAGATTGATCTATCATGATTGATGTAACTAAAGAAACAATAGAGTTTTTCTTTCTATTACATCTAGATGGCATTGTCAGAATGACTGATGCTTATTTAAGAATAATCGCTCTTCTCCGTTCTCGGACTACTGACCCTCGCGAAAACAGTAAAGTCTATTATACTTACTCATAAATAAACTACTGTCTATGGGATATTTATGATCAAGACTCTGCGCCAAAAAGCTATAAATATAGCAACCTCAACCAAAATAAGCTTATAAGATATCACCTCTCACTTTTGAACAAAATATACTACCTCCTGAGCAATCACACTTGAGTTATTAGAGCAGCGATATCTCTAATTCCATATACAATATCCATAGTAGAAGATTAATTTAGACAAATTTAGATCTTTCATGATGGGAAATACAAGGTCACGCTTTTCTACTCATAGGCTTGAACAAATAAAGAGAAGTTGAGGTTTACAGGTAGGTGTTGAATCTCGCCTGGCATTAGCATAATATATCTAGATGATACTTTTTTTTCAAGCCCTACTGACTCTTTATCCGTTCATGGGTAATGACCAACCATAATCAGGCTTATTTTAAAGAGGGAATCAAACTTACTACCATGATAGCCCTAGTGATAAACAATGTATTTAGAGAGCTTTAAAGCCTTATACTGAGAAAGATGTCGATAAAGATAGCATACCTTGTGGTAGAGCTAGGTAGAATCAAAGAGATTCGCTATTAGGAGACTGCAAATGAAGTGGCTTTGTGGCGAACTGTAAATTCAATTAATCTACAATACTCCTTACTCTCAATATTCAATCCAATCGAAGAGGTCTTCTCACAGACAATTATAAGTCTTTTAAAAGATGTCCCTAGCTAATAAAAACTTCATGGTCTCTTAAGCAATACTTAGCCAGCAAGGAGCGCTAGCAGTTCAAATATTGAGCATCGAAGACTAAAGGTTCGTCATCGTTTTTCCAGGCTTAACAAAAACAAACTAAAAAGTTTTAAGAATCTGGTTTAATCGGATAATATATAATAGATCTAAACAATCTTTTTCTTTTATATTTTATATTTTAAAATTTTACCCAAAAAAATTGAAATGAATATATAAATCATATTAAATATTCTTCATAATTGAATATAATTTAATATAGGATGGATAGAAATAGGTGATTGATAAATAAAATTACTTAGATTTTATTATACACAAAGGAGCAGTACTGACTGAGATTCTTTTTGCGCTTATACCCAGTAATTTATGATTTTTGATTTAGTTTCAGTTTGTGTCTTAATACTTTTTACTGTCTGAACTAGTTCCAGCTTCTGCAATCTGTTTTCACTATTGGTATCTTTAAGAAATTTGAAAGATTACGTTTTAGGACAACGATCGCAAAACTAGAGAAGTGATAATCGCCTTAGACTCTACATATTCACGCACCTTCTCCTCAAAAGATAGAAGAAGGGAGAGCCTAGAAGAAATCTAGTGCTTCTCTAATCATACTGCATGTGCTTCTCATTTAGTCTCCAATGGTATGTTACAACCTCTTAATGATGAGCTAAACGGAATAAATATCATTAAAATGATAATATAAGTAAAAAGGTTTACTTGTATTCTTATTTGAGAAGTAGTAAATGAGATTCTTCTCCGCAACAAGTAGTCTAGCTGCTGTTTTTCGGCTTTCCTTTCATCTTTACTTAATTTATTAAATGAATATGAGATTAGAATTAATTAAATATACTACTGTTAATCGGGGTAAGGAAGTTCATTTATTTTTAAAATGCTAATCAGCGATCATCTTATCGTATTTCACCCATATTGGTTAAATGCTTCGATTATTTTAGAACACAGAAATGCTTTGTAAATTTTGAATCTCGTATATATGACAGCAAACAAATATGTCTCTGCTTTATTAATTTCAAAAGCAATAAAAATTTAAGTCCACGCTCCAGGGTGGCAACTACTCGCACCATATACCCGAAGCCAACTATATAAATTGATTAAACCAAGGAATGGCTTGCACTGTTACTTGAGGGGAGTTGTAATCAGCGTTTGAGCTGAATCGATTCTTGAACTGCTTGGAGGTGACAAACTGGGTATGGTAGATGTGGTTTGTGGTCTTTCGATAAAGTTAATGAGGAGTGGTGTTATGTCTAATGTACCTGCCTTATCTAAATTGAAACCGAGATAAATTTTTTGTTCGTATTTGCATAATTAGATTTTATAACTTATAAGCTGAGTTCATCATAACTAAAGAGAACTTTCATAGGCATTAGTTTATTTTACTAGAAAGTAAATAATTTTAGTTTATGACATTTATTCGCTATTTCATAGGAAACCAAAAACCATAGTTTTCGCTTTAAGCTAATCAAAAATAAAATTATAAATCCATAGGTTTTATGAAAAAGGATACAAGTCTTTTGGGATTTATATGGATTCGGATATTCCCATTTTTAGAATTATAAAAAGCAAATTTACTTTTTTGCTTTTTATGAAAAAGGATATGGGTATAAGAGAAATAATAAAAGACGGGCTAAGTTTTTAAATTAGATATGTGAGCCCTATTATTTTAATTGCCTCTTAAATAATAAAGGACGTAAACTCGGGTAATCTGTTATCAATTAAGATACTTACTTAATTAAATATGGTCAAGCATGTCGTACCAGGCAAAAGAGCCATAGATATTAGAGCTGAGGAAAGGAGATAGAGATGGAAGTTTCCTTCCTGCGGACTCAGTAAGCACAAATGCAATACCAAACTCTCTAGAAAAATTAAGGGGAAGCAGACTTCCTAGAGTGACTCGCTGAATGGCGAGAGAGGAAGAACTAGAGCCATAATAAAATAAGGTGCACTTTCATAATGTAACTTCTTTATTAAAGTATTCGCCATCAAGGAGTTCAGAAGACACTTAAAGGTAAATAATCGATAATATGGATTCTATAAATAACCCAAATAAAATTGAGACTATCGGCTCTTGGTCTGTGGAAGCTAAGCAAAGATTTTTGTTTCTTTCAAAACGCTAAAATAGCACTTAGTGCCTCTCACTTGGATAAAAATCTTAAACTGTTTGGGCGCAGTCCTCATATTATTCATTATCTTCAGCCCCTTTCTTTTGTACACTACGATAGAGCCTGAAGCCGCTGCTCTAGACTCTGATGATATTCAATAATTATAACTGAGATTTTAATAAAAAAGAGAATTAAATTAAATTAAATATTAAATTAAAATGGAATAAATCAGTGACAATTGAAGTTTGTCCAATTTAAATAATAATTACACCATTCGATTCAGCATGAAATTCTAAGAACTTTTCATCCATGTAACTTTTGTGTGGGACCGCTCTGTCAAGAGTTATAAGCGACACAAGTTTTGATGAAGATGACGATGAGGATGAAGAAGAATGAGTGAGTCATATCTCACTTCTGAGAGGTGCTGTGAAGATGATTAAAGAAGAAACTCATATTAATTTTTGATTCTCTTTCGAACAAGCTGCAGATCAGGAGGTGAATCTGTTATTTCAACAGACGCGAAATTGCAACTCTCCATTTATTATTTTAAACAATCTCCGATTTTAATTAAAATAAATACTATATTGTAGTCCCGGAATTAGTTAGCGTTTCTTGTTCCAAGCTCCAACTGGGGAGGCTAGATTTTTCAAAAGCAGAAAGAGATCTTTGGAGAGAAGAAGCTGTCAGAGGCAAGCTCTTAGAAGATTGGCATGGAAGTTGAACATAGCTACCATTATCTTGGAAGAGGGAACTTAACTTCAAGCCAATGCTAAAAAGAATAAGAGCAATAAGAAGAGACTAGATCAATACATTATGATTAGTTATATAATTAAATTCGCCATTTTAAAACAGAATTTGAAATAAATATGCAATATTAATTACAAATATTTAATTTTATCCAAAGCCAACTCATCAAAAATCTTAATCATATATAGCGAAGAGCTCTAGAGCTAGGTTTCAGCAAAAGTAATTTAGGGCTGGCAAGCCAGATTAATATCGTAATGTGCAAATAATAGGGTGGATTCAGAAAGAACTTTATGATCATAGAATAAGGTTTTCAGTTTGACTAGAACTTGATTGCCTCCTATTAGAAATGTTACGCACTGGATACTTAAAGTTTGAATCAGCACCAGTGGTCGAGGGTGACTTCCGCCATCATCTAGTTTTTTCTAAGGAAGAAATGCTTGAGGATGCGTGAGAACCTCTCATTGTGTTTATTGAATTGACAGCAACGCAGAATCTGCTGTAGGAAGTTAACTTCGTTTTATTCACAGAGACTCTTGTCACCAACAAAAGAATTGAGCTTGTCTATCAGTAATTTGACTTGACTTACGCCCAGTTTGCCCGAGTTTCTTTGTTGCCTTAAATGATTAAGGAACTATTTACACTCATGGCTCAATTAGTTTAAATGATTCACAGGGTCAATTTGACTAATCGGTGCTTTACCTCTTTCAAAATAATAGGCTCCACTCCTCTCTCAGTTTTTCTTTCAAATTTCTATTATGCATAATCTATTGCCATACTGCAATAGATAAAGACATTCCTCCTGTTTTGTTTTTTGTGTAAGGACAATTTCTCTCAATTTGGAGCTTGACTAAATGTGTACTCAATGGCACATAGAGTAGTCTGCTGGTTCTGAAACAACTTTTGATGCATTTTGGGCAACACGGTCAGCTCAGTAAGACGTTTTAAGGATTGAATGTATGAAATCAGGATACACCCTAGCCAGAGAGCATTGATACAAGAAATCATCAATTTTGGAAATCCAAGTTGAAAACAACTGCTATAATTTATTAAATATGTGTTTTGAAATCAATTATAGTGAAGAATTTTATATAAAATAGAAGGTAATAAGAAGTGAAATAAATAGGAAGCAAAGCAGTGGCAGTTTACTTTTCAGGTTTGAGATATTTGTGAACAATATTCTATTTGTGCATGACTTTTGCTAAACGTTAAATTATTAAATTAATTATGTTAGGCATGAGAATTAATAAAAAAGATCTCTAAAGCAGCCCAGTCTTTATTAAGATACATTAAAGTAATTACTTAATATGGAAAATAACTTTTTTTATAATTAATGATTTTTTAAGAGATTTTAAGGTTGCAAAGATTAATAAAAGTCTAGATTTGCTCGGTTATCCTGAAAAATGATATATTTAAAATTTAATGAAAAAGGGAATTAAATTAAAATAATAAATAATAATAATAATAATAACAACGCATTTTAGACGAACTAGCGTCTTGCGTGTTATATGTTAAACTTAGGGAAGCTATACAGCCACTCCCGTGTTAAACAGTCAAACAAATTAAGTCAACTGAAGTTTGAACGATGTCATTAGCTTTCGTAGCTTAGGTCATCACACTAATCTGACCAATCTTCATCGTCGTCCTCGGAGTCATTTTTCTTCTCTCCTTTGAACCATGGTTATTCGTCTGGGGGTCTGGTTAGTTTCTGTTTGTATAGGTCTCTGAATCTCTCCCAATTGCGTTTAGGGAGGTCAGTTATCTCATCCAGTATGTCAAGTGTCTCAACTGGGTCCCAGTCGTTGGCTATCCTTTAGGATTCTTTCAGCCATGGAATCCTCGGTAATTTCCACTAAAATTGGAAGTTTGGAGGAGGGCCTGGATGGTTTTTTTTATTGGTATGGTTCTATACATAGAGAAGGAAAGTTTTAATAATAAATGAAGAGTTTTAAAATATTGCCTGTTAAAATGAGAGCCACTTATATCAATATGGGGTTTATTGGGCAGCTTCTTGAATTTGAATATGAGTCTGTTCTACAGCCATAACGTTTGGAGGTGTCTTAGAAGAATTTTCGATGTAACAAACTCCGATCCAAGAAATTAATCAAGTTAAAAAATTTATGACTGAAGTAATTTTTCCGCTGATTTTCTACGAAGAAGCTGCAAGGATGAAATTTGCTTAAATGCTTGAATATTTAATTCCATCCTTCTACTGCCTAGATGCTTAATTTATTAATATAATTATAGATTTTATTCTATTTTTTAATAATTTCTCAGCTATAAATCTATGTAAAACTTTTGCTGTTTGTAAAACAATGAATCTCTAAATGAGAAAAAGATAGCCAGGTTTGGAAGACAACCAAGACAACCAAAATAACATTTTTAGTTCGCTCCATTAGCATAGTATTAGTAAGCAGACAATCTAAAAAAGAGAAATAAGTAATTTGATCTTGCTATTTTGGGAAATCTTGATTACAATTATTCTTTAGCTTGAATTTTTAATTATTTGTAGCAGATTCTCTTTCGTATCTTGACCATCTTCAAATGATATAAGATAAGGTTCCT
>JAJKFJ010021788.1:0-10202 GCA_027382625.1 Tetmemena sp. SeJ-2015 | reverse complement strand
CGGAACATTGGAACATTGGAATACTCTAATATTCCATTGAAGATCAGGCATGTCTGAGGATTGCCAGGAGGGGCAGATCGAAAGCCTCATTTATGAGAGCGTAAAAATTTTCCAATTCTCCAATTATCTCTTCGACTGAAGTGAGATTTATAATTAAGGGTTTGAATATTTAAAACTTATAAAACATATTGATCTTAATCAAAACTGCTTGCTCCATTCACTCTTGTGTGTTAAATCATTGGAAGTTTCCCTTATCGAGATAGGTCAAGTCCTGAGTGCTTGTATCTATCAGCTCTTCTTAATCTTTTCCGAGTGCAGGCCAAATTCTTCCCTCTTAGATCAACCTCTGCTCAAAGTACATGGATAGTTAGTCTGCAGTCATAGGGAAAGTCTACTGCTCATAGTTCTCTTCTCGTATAATTTCGACGAATCGCACCCTGGCTATAAAGGCGCCTCTATCGAGCACATTCATTGACTTCACAGGAGTGTCATTAGAAGAGATCAAATTCGTACAGCCAATATATCTCTTTCCAGCTTCTCCATGTTTCACATTTAGCACGAAGCCTTGGCCTTCGAGAAAGCTCTTCATCTTCACGATACCTGATTTTCGGAAGAGTATTTGGCAATTCGCCTCATTGGAATGACAAAGTTGGATTGACTACTTTTTCCTTTGATCGAGGCAAAATTTGTCATCCACCTCCTCCAGCTTCTCCAATTTGAATATCTGTCCCAGCAACATAGCAAAGGAAGTATTTCCAGTGCCGTTGATGCCGTGCAGCTAGACTGCCCTCTTCTTAGGATCACTCTACTTCACAATGATTTCATAGATTGCATCAAAGGCCTCCTCCAAATTGAATGAACGCAAACATCCTGAGTTGTCAAGGGCAAATTACCTTTGATTTTATCGCAGAGCCTCATCTTCTCTAAATTCACCTACAGCTTCTCAACTTAGTCGATCTTTTATTCTGGAATGGCGCCCGCCTTCTAGTACATTGAGAAAAGGGTTTCAAGCTTTCGTTTGCGGTCAATCAGCATCTCGCTTGCTATAGGGTTATCTATGTTATTCTTAAACAGGTCTGAGTAGCTCGAAACCTTACAATACCTTATTAGCTTAATTACCTGCTGGCAAACTGAATCGCTCTCTCTTTTATCTTCTTCTACATTGATTTTACACTCACATTCGACCTCTGCCTTCTTGATTGTAAGATCCTGTAAAATACGTTCTACATCACCGATAAGCATCTAGGCAGTGCCGTTTACTTAATTGCATACGCCAGATTAGTGCGGCTGATCCCTGTATAGAGCATGTTTATTTCATCGAGAAGCATCTTGACACGGTAGTTGGGATTAAGGAAGTACTACTTGCTGCGGCCCAACGAGTTCTATTTGAGTAGTATGAACACGTAGAGCGATCAATCCTTAGTCGTCTGAAAGATCGGAGTTTGCTTTACCTCTGGAAAAGTGATCATCATTAATTCCTATAAAGCGGTAGCTTGCTCACCAGAGAGAGCATCATTCAGAGCCAAAAAAATGCCTTCTTCTTATGGTAGGACGCAGGATCTTTTTTCTTTGATGATCTGTTCATATTATTGAGATTTGAGATAGAGAATGTCTTGACTCTTTTATGAATGCCATGAATAGTTATTATAAGTTTTAAATATTCGCACCCTTATTTATAAACCTCACTTCAGTCGCAGAGATTGTTGGACTATTGGAAAATTTTTAAGCCCTCATAAATGAGGCTCTCGTTCTGATCCCCTCCCATCACACCTCAAACATGCCTGATCTTCAATGGAATATTAGAGTATTCCAATGTTCCAATGTACCAGGCTTATATTTTGTCAAATAAATCAAACCGAATTTAATTAAGGGGTAATTTAAAAATTTCCTGATTTCATCAAAATTCCACCTAGAATAGAAACACGAATTTTCAAACCTCCACGCATCAGAGCTATCCAATTCCAAAATAAGATTACTCCCGCTTACCGTTAATTTCACTTTTAACGACCACATGATTGTTAGAATAATATTTTTATTAGCTAGTAATAAAACCACATAATTATGATAAGAAAATGAAAATAAGTTGTGTATAATTAATTTCTTTATTAATACTTATATCATGCGAGTATCGAAATTACTCAAAATACTACACATCTATTCAGTTTCATTTTGACTCTAAGGTATGGATGTAGTCACCTTATCAGTAGTAATAGCCAGTTTCCTCAACATCAACTCCATCGCAAAAAATGTTGAGAGTGCCAGCGCGCACTATAACTTTTGAAAGTTGCTTTGCAGATGAGAAAGTTAGGAGTTGCAGCTGTTCCTCATCGCACTTCTAAGTTTCAAGATGTGCACATCAATTATTTGATTAATCCTCAAACTCTTCGCCACTAAGCGCACTTCAGTTTGGAGTAGCGCGCGAAGATCTTCCATAGAGAGTTTCCTTATATCAAGATCTCTCCGTAGACTGTAGCAAAAATCTATCGTTGAAATGTCATAACATACAAAAATGCGAATCGAGTGAAGCGCGTTATAGACTTCACTAAGCCATTTTATTATAATAATCTGAAATATATTTACGACTAGCTGCTTTGTATGTGCTGACGAAGCTGTGTTGACACACAACACCTTCATGAAGAAGAGTTGAGAAGCACGATAACATAGAAGTTTACGAGTAGAAAGTAAATATAACTACAAGTGCGTTACTTGCAGGAATCAGCGAAGACTCAGGCTTAGAAGCTTATGTCCTTCATCCTCGCTCTATCAAGCGAGAGCAGTATGTTGCGTTCCTTAAGAAGCTCAGAGAGAAGATCACAGACGGTGAGATCGTATCTACTCAATTGACAACCTCAGCGTACACTAGACAAAGGAAGAAGAAGGCATACGCTGAGTTGAACATCACTCCTGTTTTTAATGTTCCATACTCGCCAGAGTTCAACGGCATTGAGTTTTACTGGAACTTAGTTAAGGGACACATAAGAAGCTGCTGCTCTATCACTTGATGCATGATAAGCTATCGATACAGAGGATTTAATAGTGAGTAGTTGTAAGAGAGTGGAAGAAGAGAAGACAAAGTTGTGCGAGATAAGGTAGAGTGATATTTAGGAAAAGTATTTAAGCTTAACTTATTGCTGACTTAAGTCACTTTTGCTTATCTGGGAAGAAGGGATTCTTAAGAGGTTCCTTTCTCTCTTCTGTTGGGCCAGATGGACCTAGCTTCCTCATCACCTGCTCCCGCATCTATGTGCATCTCGTCGTCCCTAAGTTTGTATAGTGATAGACGCTTGCTCACCTCGATGCTTGTATTTTGCTTCCGTGCTCTGAATACCTTTGCTCTCTCCTTCATTAAGTAAATGCCAGTTCCAAGTTTCTCTACACAGCAAAATGCTAAAATACCCGATTACTGCTATTCTCACTAATCTCGTTAGTTGAGTGATGGAGTTGCATGAGTTGGGATTCAAAGATCTCAAGCCAGAGAACATTGAGGAAGCATCGGTGCAAGGGAACTGCAGGCTACTTCTCATAGAGACAGACTTGGCTCAACGGTTCAGTGCAGTGGGACATTTGGTCTATATTTGCAATCATACTTGAATGCGATATGAAACCAGAGGAATACTACTAGTGTGAAAGTGAAGATGATGCAATATAATTCAAGACATTGTAAGATAGACAAGGTATCAGAACCTTTGAAAAAGTTAGAGAGTAATAATCAAGCAACTTATGAAACCTAACACTCAGTTATCTGAAATAGAGAAAGCATTTTAATAAATAAATTCAGAGAATATGAGACAGACGTCAAGGTCACCTTACTTGAGGACTTTAGATTGCCTGTTTAAGGTTAAAATTTGGCATTATCATATGTATTAATAGAAATTAATTATACACGACTTATTTTCACTTTTTTATCACATTTTGGGGGTTTTAATGCTCCAAGACGTCGACCTCACAGAGTAAATATGCATTTAGTTTGATTCAATAATAGCTCCATCAACAAGCAAGAAGTCCGATCTGGTGAAGCTCAACCTTCAACTTCAAAACTTTTGAACCCATCTCTTCCTTCTTTTCAGACACCTATAACTTCTCATCAAGCCGCAGAGTTTTTTTGTAAGTTGAATTTGTGTATAATATCTATAGGCCCCACCTACGCTACTAAACTAGAAATATTTTAATCATAATATATCTATAATTATATATATTTACTCTACGTGATCTATCCCCTCAGAGAGAAGCAGCTCCTCAGATCCATGGTTTGACTGGTAAAAAATTAGACTCTAAATTTTTTTAGAAGAACAGATTTATCAGACACAGCAGATCATAGACCATGTTTAAAACTAAATGATATGTTTTTGATTTTGGATATGAGGGTGACCTGTTTCATCAGTAAGAATAAAACAATAATCAATTTGTATTAGAGCTGCTTAAGCACCAGAAATTTTTTAAAAGTATATTTTATTTTCTTTATCATTTTATTTATTACTTAATCATATATCAAAATGATTTAAAGAAAATTAAATATTCATAAAGGGTACTTATATAATCTTATAATTTATATTTTAAGTATATTTAGAGAAGTAATAGCTTCTCTAAGTATATGAATTATAGAAGCTTAAAGATTTGCATTTCTACTAAAAATGAAAAATAAAATAGTAGAAATTCTCTATTTGAGTTTTAAAATTCATGAATTAACTGAGTTCAATTTTTAAGAATCCTAGACTAATGAGAGATGGCTAACAGAACCTTGGAAGCTATCCTGCAGCCTTTGACAGTCTACAGTGTGGTAGCACTATGCTTGCATCTAACCTCAATGTGCAGAGACGTGGACACCTTTCCACACTCACTTTTGGAGTTCCTAATCAGAGTTTGAGGAATGAATTTGAGTTTGAGGATAGAAAGTCAAGAATGCAAGTCCAGAATGCCAATCAAGCAACTCACACTAATAAATCATTTTTTACTACAGACACATAGGCTAACAGAAACTATCCTTTGACTCTATATTTAAATGTATTTTATTATCCTATCAAGAATCAAACTGATGAGATAGCGAGCATGAAGGCGCAGCACGGAATTGAGTCTTTCGGTGGTCAAGTCTATAAATAAAAAACCAAAAAATCATAGCATCTTAAAATGATAGATTTATCAATAGTAAATTTAAATAAATAATCTTTATATTTTTAAAATTCAAAAGCAGCTGCCTACTAACCCTCTTGGTATGGCTAGCATGCAAATGATAACTTTAATTTTTAAGAGATAAAATGATTTAAAATGATTTTGAAATTTAAAAATATTTTATGAGCCAAATCTGATGGAATAATTTCATTTATTATAATTTATATATTAAAAGCTTTTTTTATTAAATTAAGGATAAAATAAATTGATTGGCGAAGGATCTGGAATGAACTCTCTAACTATGGGTTTCAATCTTTTTATTTAAATTAAATAAAGTATCCTAGCCACACTCAGTCTTTCTCCAGAAATGCACAAGCGCCAGTCCTGCATCCAAGCATTTCTGATAGAGAAGACATCGATAAGAAACAAAACATAATAAACAAATAAAAATTATTTAATAAGCAAACCTTGGGACACGGGAACTCACTCTAGTATTAGAGATTCTAATTTAGTTTATTAATTTTTAATTCAAGATATATTTAGGACTATTTTAATTAAAAAGATAATTTTATATGATTTTACTACTAAACCTTAAACAATTAATGATATTTGTTAAAATTTAATTAAAAAAAGTATATATAATTGAAAATTTTTAATAGAGATAAATTATTATAAATCTTCTTATAATTGCCCTCCTATCCTGACAATTCTGCGCCACACTAAGCGGTTCTAAGATAAGGAGTAGAGGGTAATGAAAGAGGCAGTTCACAAGGTCTCAAGTTACTTGTTCAAAATATTATTGATTTGAAAATAAATAAGAAATATAGTAGAAATTTTAATTAAAATCGGTGATTGGTTAAAATAATAAATGGAGAGTTGCAACTTCGTGTCAGTTGAAATCGCAGATTCACCCCCTGATCTGCAGCTTGTTCGATAGAGAATTAAAAACTAATATGAGTTTCTTCTTTAATCATCTTTTTAGCACCTCTCAGCAGCGAGATATGACTCGCGCACTCTTCATCTTCATCATCATCATTTTCATCTAAACTTGTGTCGCTTATAACTCTTGATTGAGCGCTCCCACACAAAAGTTGCAAGGATAAAAAGTTCTTAAAATTTTATGCTGAATCGAATGGTGTAATAATTATTCAAATTGACACACTTCAACTGCCACTGATTTACTCCATTTTAATTTAATATCTAATTTAATTCTATTTTTTATTAAATTCTCAGCTATATTAGATTAAATCTTGAATCAAGTTCTATTCATTAAAAGTGGATGTTTAAATTATTAAATAATTTTAGTATTTATCATACATTTAGCAGAGAGCTAATTATTTAGTTAGCAACATCTCGGTATCTTTATTTTAAGAAATCAGTTTAGATAATACAAAAATATCTTCAATTAAATTAATCAAAATAGTGTAGAGAATATCTCATTAAAATATATTTTTTTATAAAATATTTTTTTTCAGTGAAAATAATGAAATATTATGATTTTAGATAGATAACTAATATGGAGCAGTTAATTTAATTTTACTTTTTTTTTTTAAATTTAAAAAACAAAAAATTTAAATTTTTAATTTTTAAATTAAAAATTTAAATTTAAAATTTTTTAAAGTTTAAATTTTATTTTTTTTGTAAAATTTTTTTATTCACCCTTTTGGAATAAGGCTTAAAAGGGGCCCCAAAATTCTTTAATTTTTTTAAAAAAATTTAATTTTTAGTTTTAAATTTTTTTTCCCAAACTAATACCAGCAACAAATGGCAAAAGGGTCACAAAAATATTTTTTTAAATTTCAAAGGGGAAAAAAAAATTTAAAGAGAATGATTAATCTTAAATATTGGTCAGGCAATAATTGAGAAAAATTCAACCAAAGATCAGTGCTAAAATTAAATTTCCATTCGTGAAGCCAAGTAAGTACCATAAATATTCTCGCAAATCATAGGTTTCTCATAATTATTTTAAAACTTATCATTACGCATTGTGATCTATATTTATTTATGGAAGGGATCGTTAATATTGAGCCAATAATTTTCAAAATATGGAGGAAAGTTGCTCTATCATGGCTTAAGGTTCCTAACTTAAACTGCTTATCATTACTTAACACTCGATTATTAAGAAAACTTATAATACTTCTGACTTACCTTCAGGCTCCAAAATACCTGCAGTGTGTTTTGGCATTAGTCGTAAAATTTTAAATTAAAATAAAAAATTTAGAGTTAGTTAAAAAAATTAAAAAATTTAAAGAAAAAAAAGGAAAATTTTTGATGGAATTAAAATTTAAAATAATTACTTTATTTAAAAAATTTATTGAGAATTTTCTATATGTGAACTAAATGAATGAAAAAAAATTTTTTTTAAAAATTTAATTAAAGAGGTTTTAAATTTTTAAAAATTAAGTCCAAAAATTTTAACCAAAAAATTATATTTTTGAAATTATCAATTAATTTTGTCCATAAAAAGAAATATTTCTTCTGAATAAAATTTAGAATTTTAGAGCTGGGATATAGGAATTTAAAATATTATTAATTTACCTTTCTTGTTAAAATCTATAGAATCATTTAAATTTGCTTTAAAAAAATCCAATTTTTAAATATATCTTCAGAATAATTAATTAACTCTTAGCACATAGAGCGAAAGCAGGAGACAGACTTGGAAGAAGGAGATTTTCAGAATAAAATTTTTAAATTTTTTAAGGGGATGAAATAAATCAATAAATTTAAAATTTTGGGGGGTTTTTTTTTTAAAATGAAATTAACGGTAAGCAAGAGTGATCTGGTTGTGGTATTGGCTATTTCTAATGCGTGGAATTTGAAATTCTCCCTTCTATTCTTCTTGAGATATATTTAAAAGTAGGAAATAAATAAAATCACACCTTAATTAATTAAAAATCACATTTTCCCATTTGTAGTTTATACTATTGGAACGTTTTGGGATTAGACTATTTAAATATTTTAGTGGGAATTTTATATAAGTGCAATTCAAAAATTGCATTCCTGATTTAATTATATTGCAATTGTTCCAATAGTCTAAAAATGAGTAGGAGTGGTTTGGATATTGCGAATAAGAAGGCGAAAAATAAATATTCAATTGCAGAATTAGATAAGCCTTAAAAGTTCAATAACGAAAATGAAAGTGACTCTTTCTTGATAGTTCAAACAAAATCTTTGTCAGCAAGCTAAGTCATTTGTACCAGTGAAGTCATCACCTTGCATTTCCATCTGTGCTCCTGAAGCCCTTCCTCTATAATATTTTTCTCATCGTACTCTGCTAGTCAGTACAAAATGGAAAAGGCTTTTTGACATATCCCTTGCTTCTCTTCATTTTCACAAGCTTCGACCTTGCTCCAAGTTTTACATTTACGGCCTATCCATTACCCTTAAGTAAGCTCTTCATTTTGGCTACTCCTCTGCTGCTGAAAAAGATGGGTTGTTTAATTCGTCCAGAATCACCAGAGTGGGAGTTTACCCGGCTTTCGACTAGGCCAGGCAAAAGTTTTCCGTCACCTCTTCGATCCTCTAGGTGCAAAAGATGTTTTACAATAAACTTGCGAAAAAAGCCTTGCCAGATCCATCATCTCCATGCAGCCTCACAGCTTTCATCTTAATTTCGCTCTCTTTAACAATCACCTCATAAATTACATTAAGAGCAGCCTTTAGGCCGAATTCCTCTATCATCTTTCCAGTTATTGGTGGCAACACTACTCTATTCTCAAGTCTAAATATCTTCTTCTCTAGATAGTGGAGGAGTTGCTCTGCGCGAGATAACTTAGCCTCTGGTATGGCACCTACATTTGTGTACATAGAGAAGAGAGTCTACAATTTCGTTTGCGATCAAATTGCATCCCACTGATTGTTGGTCGTCTTTATTTTGATCGAAGGGGCCCTATACCCATGAACTCTGCCATCCCTCATTTACTGAATGGCCTGCTGGTCGAGTGGACCCACTTCCTTTGCCTCTTCATGGTTAGGCCGCCTCTTCAATCTCAGCTAGTCGATAGTAACTATTTTGAGCTCTCTCTATAAGAGTTTCCCATCACCTGTCAATAATACGACTAGACGATTATGTTTAAGTGCTTTTGCGATATAGTTGAAAATTCAATCAAAATCGGTGACTGGTTAAATAATAAATGGGGAGTTGCAACTTCGTGTGAATTAAAATCACTGATTCACCCCTTGATCTGCAGCTTATTCGATAGCCTATCAAAAAATAAGATGAGTTTCTTCTTTAATCATCTCAGTAGCACCTCTCAATCAAGATATATGAAGTGCGCATTCTTTTTCACATCCTTTAATTTCATTTTCTTCAAAATTTTTTCCCCCTTAAAACTTTGACAAGGGGACCCCCCAAAAATTGCAAAAAAAAATTCTTAAAATTTTTATTATAAATAAAAAATTGTTAAATTTGGCAAATTTTAATTCCCTTTTTTTCCATTTTTTTAATTGCTAATTTAATTCTTTTTTTAACTTCTAAAACCTTTATTAAAAAGGGTTTTCCCCAAAAATTTGACGAGTAGAAGTAATACTTGCTGCGGCCTAAGGAAGTGTTCTTGATAATGATGGTCAAGTAGTATGCTGGCCTTGTTGAGTCTCTAAGATAATAGTTTGCTAGATGTCGTTAAAATCACTGTTGAGATTTTCTTGCACAGTAGCGATTTGAGCTTTCGACATAGAGGATTTAACTCTCAGGAAGAACGACATCTTCATGTGGTATTCCTTAGGGTCTTTCATAGATTGGAACGAGTTTCTCATAAGAAATAATTATAGCAAAAATTTCATCCAGTGCCATTTAAAGTCTGGTTGAATATTTAATATTAATGTCTCGCCTTCTTATTCGTAATGTCCAAACCACTCCCATTCATTTTTAGACTATTGTAAGAAGCAGGGTGATAGTCAAAAGTGAAATTAATTACATATAGTAAAGGTCAAAAAGTCTCTACAAATGCTCAAGATAGTTCTGGCCCCCGATAGCTGAAAATAAAGGTGAGATCCTTGTTTTAGAGTGGGGATGTAATTTTAAAAGAGAAAGGTTAGCTAAAATTTAAATTCGCTGGGGTAGAAATACAGTGAGATAGAAAAATAATGACTACTGA
>JAJKFJ010021787.1:0-10180 GCA_027382625.1 Tetmemena sp. SeJ-2015 | reverse complement strand
ATTATGGAAAATGGAGTAGCCACTCTTGCTATTTAGGGAGAGAAGTGCGTTCTTAATATTTCATACGGAGAAAATAAAACAATCGACAATGAAAAGATTATTACAAATATAAATTTATAAAACAAATAATTTAAAACAGTTTGCTCGATTAAATAAAACAAACTTTTTTAATTAAAATTTTCTTCTAGTCTTAGAACATTAAAACCTGAAAGCATATATAATAGCTAATTTTTTTTAAAAATAAATACTCAAACTAATTATAAACAAATCAATTTCCTCAATTAAATTTTAAATTAGCAAATAGTTGAAATTTTATAAGGCAATTATAGGTTGAATACAAATATATTATCGCAATTTGATGTTCTTTAAATAAAATAATTAGGAATTTGCAGGTATATAAAAAAAATATATAGCAGACTTGAAGAGCAACAAGAAGTACACTAGATAATAACTTTAGAAATCTATTTTTGCCTTGACTCTTTGTACAATTCTTTTATGCCTCCTTCCTCATCGACTGCATCTAAAGTTTTAAATTTACTTCCAACAATTTTTCCTGAATAATCGAAGATAAAATTCATGTTGTGCGCACTCTGCTGCTAGATTTTCGATTTGAATTGAACTATTTTAAGCAATCCTCTCATTGCCTTCCTCGCTCAATCTTAAATAAGATGTTAAAACATTTTTAGACATGAGCATTTATGCCATGATAGTCTTGAAAAATAAAGCTTAGCAGCTCCTTACTAGAAGTGCTCGTAAGACTCAAACTATTCATACAAGCATCGTCTATTTACTTACTTATAATCTTTGTTTTCTTCCTCTTCTTCATTTTCATTAATTATTAAAATAATCTTAATATATTTCTGTTTATTGAGAGAACATCAACCCGCGATAATGCATTCATATTCAGCCTATAATCATTTTAAATTAGAATAACACATGCTGCTCCAGAGCGATTCTATCAGCCCATAATAAAAAGACTTGCAATCGGGAAAATGATACCTTTATTATAGTTACAGATCATCAAAATCAAAATTTAAATTTAATTTTTATTTAAAATAGCTCGAATCAACGAGCTTGCCATTTAAATAAGAGAAATCAAATTATTTATAATTTAATTAAATTAAAAATTAATTACTTGATTTAAGATTTGAATGAAATATCAAAATTTTATTTAACCTGTGTATTAAAATGATGCCCGACAATAATAAAATCTATTGAGATAAATGATAATTTGGGTACTATATTATTATTGTGATAGTCAAATAGCAGACAAGTTTGCTATAAAAGTCAGGCTGATATAGGATATGAAGAAAGTGATTCAGGACCTTGTCTCAAACTTATTTTTAACGGTCATATAGAATTCGACCACAATTTCTCAATCAATATTGATATTCAAGACAAAACAGATGATAAATTATATCTTAATCAAATTTTTTTGAGGTTTATAAAATCTTCTCTCTTTTTGTTAAGTAATTCTATTTACAATTTAAATAAATATGATGAAACATATTTTAATTGATGAGCAATTAGAAAGTGATCTAGACCAATACCAAACGATTTCTTCAAAATATTAAATTAAATTAAATTTAAATGGAAGAAAAAAAAAATTTCTTAAAAAAATTTTGCAAAATTTAAATTAAATATAGAAATGTTAACCATATAAATTTTATTTATTATTCCCATAAAAAAAAATTAAAATTTTGAAAAAAAAAAAAAAAATATTTAATTTTAAGAGAAAGTATTTAATTTAGAGTTTACAAATTTTTGAAAGGAACTTTGCATATTATAAAAAATATAAACTATGATTTGGGTGATTCTAAAAATAAATTAATTAAACATTTCACGATATGAATAAAGTTTGAATAAACAATACTACATGACATTCATTCCTAACAGTAAATTTTCGATGATGGCTAAATACCTAAGCGGAGAAGGAGGAGTTAATTCTCAGATCGAGTCACTCTTCGCATTTATAAACAAAAATATTGATCCAATCAATTTAATTAAATTTTAACTTAAAAAATAAATATTAATCAAGCTTATTAGAATTTAATAAAAAAGAGAATTAAATTATATATTAAAATAAAATGGAATAAATGAGTGGCAGTTGAATTGTGTCCAATTTTAATAATTATTAAACCATTCGATTCAGCATTAAATTCTTAGAACATTTTATCCTTACAACTTTTGTTTGGGAGAGCTCAGTCAAGAGTTATAAGCGGCTCAAAATTATAGATAAGTCGACATTTGGAGTTTGGGAATTTGAGTTCATCATATCTAGATGCTGAGAGGTGCTGAGGTAATGATTAAAGAAGAAACTCATATTATCTTTTTATAAGCTATCGAACAAGCTGCATATTAGGGGTGAATCAATGATTTAAACTGACACGAAGTTGCAACTCTCCATTTATTATTTTAAACAATCCCAATTTTAATTTAATTTTCAATTATAATTGTTTATATTAACTCTATTTACTCACATATATGCTCTAACTCTGTTTTTCTGAATTTCTTTAGGTATTTTAGGTTAATATATCCATTAAAATCATCGAGACTTTTATTTAAGATATAATTTCGAGTATTTTCTTAGATAATCACTGAAACTTTCACGATTTTAAGTTAACTTTAGTAATAAATTATCTGCGTTCTAGCCCTCAAGTATTAGCAAACTTATATGCTAAATGATTATTGTTTCATCAATATTATTCAATCAAGCTAAAAAGTGTCATTTAATTAAAGAAGTTAGAGCTGAGATTTTTATATCATCCGATCATTAAAATTTTTTTCAAAGCTCTGGAATTCGAATTTTGGGGAGAGCTTAATGTAAAGGAATTTATTTTATTCTTTATTAACTTTAATATTTCCGATCTCAAAGATATTATGCATGCCTCATTATTTTTTTATAAATGGGGATTAATAAATTTTAATAAAAATTCTTAAAACTAATATTATACTTTCTCAGAATTAATAAAGCTTATCTTATTAAAAAAAAAGTGAATGGTCGCTTAAAGAGAGCATAGATTGATGGTAAACAATAATTATTATTTAATAGGAATGCTGATTTAATATTCGAGTTTGGAAAGAATATTCAAAATATTTTCACAAACAAAGTCCTATAGAAAGTAAAAAAATTTGGGGGGGGGGGGGGGACGGAAGTGCACACCCCCCACTTTTTATGATAAAAATTTTTATGAAAAAACATCGATTTAGGCCAAAATCGCCAAAAAAAATCCCAAAAAAATTTAAGAATTTTTAGCTTTAAAAATTTCCGTGGGGGTCAAAATTTATGATTTCAAATTTTATGAAATAACCTTAAAATTATTTCCGAGCTCTGTTTTATTCATGAATATAAAGTCTTATGAAGATACTAAAGTAAATATACATATTAATTATGATTCGACCTTCAGTTTTTAAATGTGATTTGGCTGTTTTGTCAAAGTTTTTGTAATCTTAACTTAATATTATTTAAAGAAGAATCTGAAAAGTTTAGATATAATAGCCAAGATCACTTTATCTCCAATTACATAAACTTATTTCTGTAAAAAATCATTGATAAACTCTATAATATACTTATCTTATAATTTTTCTGTACAATTTTTAAGAATAATCATAGCAATTCATAGCCCAAATAAGTTCTAAAATTATCAAGCTATCTGGGGATTACTATAGAGCAGACAACTTCTTTAAAAATAGCTTAATATAAAGTAATGAAATGATACATAGTTATTTTTGGGAAATAATACATAATCTTAAATCTTTAAATTTTAAAAAATTTTAAATAATTTTAGATTTTTTCCATAAAAAATTTAAATTCGTAAAAAAAGACCCAAAATTTTGCCCGAAATTTTTAATTTTTCCAATTTTTTCCAAAAATTTTAATGGATTAAAATTTTAAAATTAAAATTTTTTTATATTGAGGGGGTTGTTCCCCTTTCCCCCCCCAAATTTTTTAAAAGGAAAATTCAAAAATTTAAAAAAATTTAAAAAAAAGGAAGGGAAACCCGGGGTTATTAATAAAAACTTAAAAAATTTAATAAGGGAAAAAATTCAAAAATTTTGTAAAAATCCCAAAATTGAATTTAAAAATCTTTGAAAACTCAAATAAAAAGATTTTTTTTAAAAAATTTTAAAAAAACATTATAAAATTTTTAAAAATTTCGGTTTTAATTTTTAAAAGGGGGTTTTTTTTTGAAAAAAAATTTAAAAGTAGAAATAGTCTTGAAAATATTAAGGCCATAGCTTCAATATACTTTATTTTAATTACAGTGTATCTCAGACATTTCCGCTAATAAATCTTAAAAAATATTCATTAGTAGAAATATAATTTATATAATAATTTGAATAAATAAAAAAAATATTCAAATTTTTCGGAGGATTGGAAGAAGTTAAGCTCCCCTCCACCCTTCATAAAATCCAGCATGAACTATGTATCCTAAGCCATAAAGCCGAAATTTGAGAGATTTTCGTGTGAGAAATCTTCTAGAGGGTCATTTTATACTATTTAGGATTTTAAGCATTTGCAAAAAATGAATTAATTAAAAACTTGCTTTGTTAGAACTATCTAAGCTTAATCAGTTAACTAAAGTTCTTCTAGACTTTATAATTATAAAGATATATCTCTCTTTGTAAATCACCCTTGCTTTAGAACGATAAGGGACTTTTAATTTTTAAGTCTTAATTTTATATAAGTATGCAAAATTTATTGAAAATGTTTAGATGAGTTTAAATTTATCATCTTTATTTGAAAGAAAGATTAGAATTATGAAAAGCTTATCTATTAGCAGAGAACCCCTCCTTTTCTGAATTCTTAAATATATTAATGAAGGACTTTCCAATAACTGTAAATTACTATTTGTACTTTTATCGAACCAAACATATTTTTCATTGCGACTAAAAGTTGCTAAAAATATATTTCTTAGAGAATCTTGTCAATATTAGACTATAAAAATACAATTTGTAACCCTCTGAAAAATTTTAATCTTAAAAAATCTTAATTTTTTGGGCATTTCAACCAATTTTAGCCTACTTAGCGATTTTCTAATAAAAATTTTATAATTTTGGAGAGTGAGATTAACTTCCGTCCACCCTCCAAATTTTCTTTAAAATTTTTTGTGATTTCTTAAATAATAAAAATAATTTTTTTTTAAATAGATGCCTATATATATTTACAATTATCTTTAAATCAATTATTTTTATGTTAATAAAATCAGGTTTTAAATGTCCCAAATAATGTTTTGTACATCAAAGACAAAGCTTTTATATTATATGCGAGAATTTAATTAGTTACTTAAATGTAATACAACTTCACCTTGCACGCTGATGTGAACTACGTTAATTTAAACTTAATTATTTTTGTTAATATTTAAAAGAATGTCTGCTGATGACTCCAGCCTTCCAGATCTTCAAAAAAACGCACTTTGCTCAAGCTAGCTCAGGAGGTTAACCCAGCCGTTTTAGCCTCGGTGACTCCAGCCACCAGCATCGGCACTTACCCGCCCTAGCCACAAGCCTCCGGGTCGGCAGCAAGGGAGCTGCAGCTCCATGGAACCTCGGCCATCTTTACCTCTCATCTCGGAAAGAACGAGAGACCTCACCAAAGGTCAGTGAGAGAGCCGAGTCGCCCGCGAACTGGATGCTGATGGCTGGAGTCACCGAGGCTAAAACGGCTGGGTTAACCTCCTGAGCTAGCTTGAGCAAAGTGCGTTTTTTTGAAGATCTGGAAGGCTGGAGTCATCAGCAGACATTCTTTTAAATATTAACAAAAATAATTAAGTTTAAATTAACGTAGTTCACATCAGCGTGCAAGGTGAAGTTGTATTACATTTAAGTAACTAATTAAATTCTCGCATATATTTGCAGCTCTATGAGGTGGAGTGCTTCTAAAATAATTATTTCTTTTTTAAAGCTTCATAATGAGAGCAATATTGTTTAACAAAAATAGAGAGAAGAAGGAAAAGGAAGAGAAAGTTTTCGTCCTCTCAAACTTCCAAAAACTTTCACTTTAAATTCAGATCGATGTGGTTAAATTCGTAGAAAAAATAACTTTTGAATAAAAACAAGTTAAGTTCTTTGATTATCACCTCAACATACTTTTAAAATGTAAGTAAAAAGAAATTTTAAATCTTGAATAACTCTACGATCATTTTTATTGAAATATTTAATTTAATTAATGGAGATATTTCTTACTTAACTATTTTTTAAATAGCTCAAATTAGGATGATCTTCCTATTTCTCATGATTTAATTTGTACAGTTTAAGTTTTCAACTGCTCAAACTAGCCAATTTCTAATTTTCTTTCTCTCAATTTTCCTGCATTAATTTTATAATTGAAATTTATTAAGATAAATAAAATAAATTTTTTAATAAGAGGGTTTGAGAAATAAGATCAAGTTCAAAGTTTTAATTAGTAAAAAACCGATTTTTTGGGAATATTAAGATGTCGTTTGGGTTTAAATTTTTAATTCTCTAATATAGTTGGTTTTTTAAAAAATTTTGATTGGGCTTAAAATTAATTTACAATCCTGATTGGATTTCTCTTTTAAAGATTTTTATTAACCAATGGGGTGGTTTAAATTAATTTAAAGCACAAATAATTTTACCACTAATCTTTAAATATTATCACCCCCAACTTTACTTTTAAAGCCAGAAAACATTCTTCTCGAGCAGCTTGTCATCTTTAATTTTATTTAGATTCTTATTTCTACAACCATCTTATCAAAACACTAATTTGATTTTATATACAACTTTGTAAACCTACTCAATATTTAATTTCTATTTGTTAATTACTTAAAGAATATTTTTTAATTCTTTCCTCGATCTATCAATTATAATTCAAATTATGTTTTAGCTGGTTAAAATTTATTATACGATCATATTCAAATTTTATATAAAAAACCATAGTTCGATATTTTATATTGTTGAAACATGCGCCTTTTCTTAAATTAATATTAAAAAATTGGTTAATTTAATATAGTTTAAAGAAAAGCAGTTTAATTTTTGTGCTTGAGTAATGAACATTAAATATTTAACTTGTGACCAAAGACCCCAAGAACCCAGAGTAATTAGTTGAAGAAATGCAATAATAGCCTACATTCGGCTAGTATTTTTTGAAAGATGTTTACCTTATTAAAAATTAAAATTTTTATTTTTAAAATAAATTTTATTAAATTTTTCGAAGGGTCCTGAAGTTCCCTTTTTGTACCTCTGACAAAACTGGTTTGGATTCTATTTTTATTATAGCGGAAAATTTTAAAAAAATAGATTAAATTTTGGAAAAAAAATTCCCAAAAAAATTTTAAAAACTTTTTGGAAAAATTTTTTCGAGAGAAAAAAACTAAATTTTCTTGCATAGAATTCTAAGAAATTTTCTCTTTGAAATTTTTTTAAAAAAAGGGAGCTCTCTTTTAAGGGAAATATAAGCAAAAATAAAATATGGGGAGGGACAAAGGGTTGCACATCCCCCAATTTTTCTGATAAAATTTTCACCCAAAAAACATCCATATACCCCAAAAATTTCCGATTTGAAGATTTCAAAAATTGGGAAATTTTAGTTTTAAAAAATTTTTAAATTTAAAGGGTAAAAAATTTTCCTATTTCAAATTTTTTTTTAAAAAAATCCTTTAGATTTTATCCCAGCTTTAATTTTTAAAAAATTAATCTCTAGTCTTATGAAGATATTAGAGAAATTTACTTATTTTAAATTTTTTTTTAAATATTTAAGTTATTTCACAAAGTTTTTATAATTTTAAAATCGAATATTTTTTAAAAAGGAAAAAATTTATTTAAATTTAAATTTAAAAACTGAGATAAATGTATTTCAAAAAAATTAAAATAAATGTTTCGAAAAATTTTTAAACTTAAACGAAACTTAAATTTTAAAAAAAAAAAAGAAAGTTAAAATTTAGGAGGCACCCGACCGGCACTTTGGCAACCCGGGCCCCCCCTTTCCCCGAAGGCTTTCTGGTTTGGTAATCCGTTGGCTGGTGGGTGAAGGGGCTTAAAAAAGGCAAAGGGGTAATGGCAGCCCAAGCCCCGGGGGAAGGGGGGTTTGGGCTTTCTCACTGGAGAATTTAAACAAAAAGGGGAGTGGTTCCCCTCCCAAATCCTTTTAGGCGTGGGGGGACGAGAAACTTGGGGAAAAATCGTATGCGTGGGGACGGGAAACCAAAACCCCTTTCGCGGGGCCCACTTGCTCTCGGTCCGAAGCTTTCCGGATTTTTGTCTCCCTTTTTGGTTTTTTTTTTGGTGGAAAAGCCCCGGGGGGTTCTTTTCAGGGAAAGTGAGGTCGGGGGGGCCCCATGTTTTTTATCCCTATTTGGGTTTGGTAGGGTTTTTTGTGCGTCAGATAATGCGTCCCCAGCAAAATTTATTGCGTCCGACTTACTTATTACAATTATATGTACCATTTTTTAGAATAATCACTATTTTTTCATATGATAAATAAGATCTCAATTTATCCATCTCCGGGGGCATTTAATAGACCATAAAATCTCTTTTAAAAGCTGAATACAGAATCGCGAAGTGATACCCAGTTATTCTCGAATAAAAAATAATCATAACAACATTAATTTGTCATGAAGATTAAATTCATAAAATAATCAGTTATAGATTACGTTATAAAATTATGAAATTAGGTAAAATGATCCTCTTTGAAATATTCATTAAATTTTGACTCAATAAAGTTAATAAAAGAATATATCTATAAAATTGTAGCCCCGTAATTAAAAATCACAATTGGCACTTTTTTAGTGAGTAGAGACTTAGAAGTTGGTTCTGGGAGTTTGAAAAGAAGAGAGGTAGCTGAGATAAGAATAGCAAGAATTAGAAAATATTAAGATGAATAATTTCAGGATGAAAAGGAATGATAAGGTAGTTAAATGAGGAATATATCAAATTCCATTTCTAATTCAAATAAATTAAAAGACGTTAAATATTAAAATTCCATGTTGGCAATATTATCCTTGAACTAGTTTGTTTATCTAATTGTAAATTTAATACAGAGTAGGATAATGCTCAAAAGGATGAGTTAGACTTTTGAGAAAGTCTCTCTTAACCTAATTCAGTGATTTCAACTTAAGTTCCTGCATTATTGCTGATTGAACTTCTTCTTGGTTAGCTGCCACTCGATGCAATGGCTTGCTAATAAAACAATAAGCCACGTTTAAGCATACTGAATACACATCTTGAAATTTTTCACAATGGAAAACAAGTTTTCGGTCCTTGTCGAGGAGCCACACATGCCGATGAATACCTCAGTCAACAGAAACATGATCAGATATGCACGCATATTAGAACGAGCCGAGAAGCACTTCGGGCTTATAACCTTTGAGTATCCGGACAATTTTTGGCGTTATAAATCGATGAGTAATGTTCTCGTTGTGAAGAACCTGGATACTCCGAACTAGAGCCTTCAACACATTAATAAAGTCATCCTTCTTTGACTTGACTTCCAGGAACTCAGCAAGTGTGAGGTTGAAGGATCTCCTCATGAGTATTAAGCTTGACGAGCACATTTAAGCATATTCTATCTCGCCACTGAAACGAGTCTGCCTATCTTCCAAGTAATCCAAGAATTCAAAGTCCCTCCAGAGGTTCAGAATTTCCGAAGTCCTCTCGTTGAAGGATGTTGCCAGCACTATTTGGATTTCTGGAGTGTTATTAAAATTCCTCTCCTGATCTGAAAACTCTAATTTCCCTCTCCAGTGGAGTCGTTGTAGAAGAGCCGAGATCTCTTCTTTGAAAGAGAAAGGCATCTTCTATTTCTCCTAGCAACCTCTAGTTAGGAGAATCTGAGACTTGACTATTTGTTAAAATTGGGCCTTTCAATTTTAATTTTGTTTTTTACTTCGAAACCAATTTTACCCCTTTTAAAACGGGGGGGTAATTTTTTGCCTTAAAAGGATAATTTATTCTGCTCTATAAGGACACTCCTTCAGTATTGAAGTGAACTTACAAACGCCTCTTGAGCTCTCCGGGCTTGAATATTTACTGCAGAGTTATCATGATTGAAGGACTTGAGGGCTGCTACCCCGGTAATTCCTTTTTTAAAAATTTATTGGTTCTTAATTTACAAAGGTTTTCTTTTTAAATTTTTTTGTCAAAACCTTAGGCGCCCTTTTTTTAAATTTTTTTAAGGACATTATTTTTTTATTTAATGGCTTTTTTTAGGAAAAAGGCTTTC
>JAJKFJ010021786.1:0-10308 GCA_027382625.1 Tetmemena sp. SeJ-2015 | reverse complement strand
CAAAAACCTAGTAATATTTTATCGCACGGTGTATATTTTAGCTGCAGCAGTAAAATTCTACCAGCCGAGTCAAAATTTTACCCGCCAAGGTCAAATCAGGAGTAGAGCAAGCAGATTCTGTCGATCTGAGTCCAATTATTCTGGCACGGGTCTAATATTATCCTGCATATAGGAGAAGACTTTCAGTGTCTGCGTATTTATTTATTTCTCCAATTTTGACTTCACCCCTGATTCTTACAATAATAAGTAATTATAAACAACTAATTCTCGTTTCTTATAATATGGTTGGATGATTCCATAAGCTTAAATGATGATGATTAGTATATAGTTAAAAAAATATAAGACAACTTTAGTATTTAAAATACTCTCTATTTGAGATTCTATTTTCCCTAAATTCTGCAAATTCATCATTATATTAAAATAATATTTTTATCTAGAGTAGAATATCATCTAGAATTTATTTAATAAGATTTAAACAATTGGTTCAGAATAAAAATGCAATTAATTGTTTGGTA
This sequence comes from Tetmemena sp. SeJ-2015, assembly GCA_027382625.1. Lineage (NCBI taxonomy): Eukaryota > Ciliophora > Spirotrichea > Sporadotrichida > Oxytrichidae > Tetmemena > Tetmemena sp. SeJ-2015. Next base: position 9,793 of record JAJKFJ010021786.1, on the reverse strand, counting down.
TTAGTCGTCGACCTAAGATTTAAATAAAGTTAAGTGAATAACTTAGTCTCTCCTTTAACTGCTTTTAATTATAATAAAAATAAATTTTGATCCTTTTACTATTAAACTGAATAAAATAATTTTTAGAAAATCTTGAAGAATATCAATTTAAATTAAATAATTTAGTAATTGGATAATGAATTATGAGTTGATGATGAATAAAATCATTTTCCGTATCATATTTATTTACAAAGCTATGGATTCATTTTATTTTAATAATCTACAAATTGAAAATTTAATTTTATGTAATATTAAGATAATGCTATTGATTTTTCAAATTTCTTATTTAAATACAAAGTTAACTATGAGACGTTTGAAATTCTTAAAAGAATGTCTATTGGAAAAAGCGATTTTAAGTGGCTGTTTCTAAAGCAAAATATCTTATAGTTTTTGTAACGTATATTTATATCGAGATTATTTATTTACTTAATTATAGATAATAAATATGAATGAACACCAACGAGGGCCGCATTCCCTAATTCAATTTTCTGTAGTCCAAGATTCTTAATGCAAAGGTAATGGTCAAAAAGACTAGGCATAGTTTCAATGAGGATCGAGAAGCTATCATTTGCTGGAGGTGATGGCATTTCTGTTTATGCAGGAGGATTTGAGTTTAAGAGTGAAACTATTCTTGGTTAGCAACGATAGCGATGAGCTATAAAATATTCCTGACTCTGTTGAAGGATAGTTATCGTATTTGAAAGATGAGAAAGGTACTAATTTTATCTTGAAATGAAGTCAAAGCTCAACTTAGTAACAAAAAGTAGGTCTCAATTTGAAAAAATTGCTGAGAGATACAACCAAAAATATGTTTAGCTAAATAAAAATGCACTCACTTTTACAGATGCAGTGAGTAAAATGAAAAAGTCAACTTCAAAGAAAGAAAATAGGAAGAAGCAATTTACTTTCATACTAGGATGCTAAAACTTTCTTCTTATACTCTTTGCATATAACCTTAAAAATCTCTTTAAGTTTAGCTATTCAAAAACAAATCAGTTAACTTTGTATTTAAATAAGAAATTTGAAAAATCAATAGCATTATCTTAATAATAGTTATAGCTAAATTATTTAAATATGTGATAAAATTTTTATAGTAAACTGCTTGAGAAAAGAGGGATAATAATTTAAATAGTTACTCAAACTTTATTTATATTTACTACGAACATGATAATCTTTATAACTCTGGTGCTCCTTTTATCTTTGGTTTAAGTATCGATCCAGAGCTAGATCTCATTCATAAATAAGACATTCACATAAGATGATATAGACCAACTCGCTAACTTATTATAATCATATTCCATCAATTTTCATTTACTTTTTCTAAAAAAAAAACTATTTAAAAAAAGATACTTATTAGAATACTTAAAAATAATATATATATATATAAAAGTAAATATTAGGTTTTATTTTATATATTTGAAATGATACCGTTTAATTATATTTTGTTGAAAATTGAGGATTTGTTTTATAGTTCTTAAGAATAGCTTAAATGAAAAGATCTATCAATTGAAATTTTTTTAAAAATTAAAGAAATTGATCAATAAATAAAACTCTTTGTTTTTTTTTTAAATTTTTAAAATGAAATGATAGATAATCTAACAAATAGTTTGTCTCTTCTAATGATCCAGCATTTTCTTTATTGATATAAAATTGCACATTTTAATGCTCGTCCTTATCTCCTTCAGATATTTACAACTTTCAAATAAGTAATTCATCACAATAGAGCCAAAACCGAATAAATCTTTTTCAAATCAGTAATTTTTTTAAAATAGATTTTTCATTTTAAACAAATCGATTTTAACCATTTTTTAATTCTCTAGATATAAAGGTAAAAGACTCTTTCTTCTAAAACTGCTACACGGCCGAACAAGGAGGGGTTTTTAGCTTATAAAATTCCACAGCCAGTTTCTAAAATGTTACATTTAGGGGAAATAGTGCTAAATATGGCGGGGCTATTTTTGCTCAGGACTCTCTCTTGTCAATTACCAACTGCACTTTTTCACAAAACTATGCTCTCTAAGGTGGTTCTAATTTATATATAAGACTTTGGGCAAATCTAAATTCTTCAAACTATTGATGATAAATTAAAAAGATTTAAATACGAATAGTTAAATGAATTGATACTTCATCCTTCGCATTTTAAAAAGGTGGCTTTCTATATTTGAAACTTGAGGCTAGTGATTTTCCAGACTAGCCCTTGAGTTTGGTTAATATTATCACAAAAATAAACTTATTTCTACATTTAAATTATTTTATGAAGAATTATTAGCTGAATTTATAAATTTAATTTTGCTTTGTCGACTTGCTTTAAATTATAATGTTTTTTTTTAATAAGGCAAAAATGTTAGCCTATCTATTTTTACTACGATATTTTCTCCTAGAATTAAAAAAAATTCTGTAATTTTTTTTTCATTAGAAAGTGAAATCAATAGGATTCAGATTTTATATTTTGACTTATTTCTTACCATTTTATTTATGTATTTTTGCTATTCAAAAAATTATTATTTAAAAAAGTAGTTATAACTAAGCATAATTTAAAGTAAATTATTCGGACTTATTCCAAGATTTTATTTAAACTTATAGAAGGGATTTTATTATAATTAAAACAAGACGTAAATACTTTCTGCCTTCATTATTTTTATAATACATAGAATTTCAAGATGGCTTCAAGTTTTTCAAACATGGATGGACCATCTTTCTACATTGATAATAATTTCACTAATTTCTTCATCGACTAGGCCTCACTATAATAAGCACTTCCAATTACAAGCTCAAGCTAATCTACTCTTTTATAACCAGTTTAAAATTTATTAATAGATATAATAAAATGTGAGATATTAATAATTTCATCGATAGTGGCAGAGTTATTTGAGATAGTAGACGCCTAAAAAATAGTTCTTAAAAATATTGACGTCAATTTAAACTAACCAATTGATGGTGGTTCGGGCCCATTAATTTTAGTTTAAGGTGTAAATTAGGCAATAGACTTTCAAATTTACAACTCTTCTTTTCAAATTTATTAAGTCTATGATTCAGTAACTTTCAGTAACGATTGCTTTCAATATAACATTGAAGATTCATTCTTAGCGAGTCCAATTCTTCAGATTACAAATGCAAATATATTTGATAATTAAATTAAAATCAGCGATTGGCTAAAATAATAAAGAGCTGGTTGCAACAAAGTTTGAGTTGAAATTAATCAATCTCTCCTATTTATAGCTTACTCGATAAAGGAGAAAAATTTAATATTATCTCTTTTTTCAATACTTTCATAAATCATTTTTGCAAGATAAATATTTAATGAACTCATTTCATCACAGTTATTTTTTGGGCCACTCATATCACTTACAATTTTTAACTAAGTCTTCCCATAAAAAAGAAGCAAGGATATAAAAAATTTTAATTGATAAAAATAGGATGGGGCAGTAATTATTTAAGTCTTAAATGCTTCGACTTTGACTTGATTATTTTCATTTTCATTTTAATTTAATTAAAATCTTAAGACTTTTTTCCCTAATAAATTCTCAGCTATATTATAAGCTAAAACAACACTTTCAAAAATAATAGACTGTCATTTGGATCTGCAGTTTTTGAGTTGAGTGAGAGCAGCCTAATTGATAACTCATCAACCTATATTAATTTGTCTTCCAATTAAAGTGCAATAGTTTAATGTGTTCTTGTGACAATATAAACTTTTAAATAAATAAATAAAAATTAAATTAAATATATTCCACTAAATGTCATCGTGTAGAACCCATTCATATTTTAAAGTATATTATTTAGTTATTTATATTCAAATAAATATTATTAATTTAAAATATTAATTAAAGCATTTATTCATAAGTATGGTTAAATCGTGTAAGGGAGATGGAGCATTAGTCTCTCTAGAGAATTAATTGGGTAATTTCTCACTCTAAAATATAAACTATACTACTTAGCCTATCACATAACTCTAATATCTCACTTATTTGAAACATAAATTTTGTGAAATAGAAATAAAAATTTATATTATATACTTAAATTATGAAATGATATTTAATATCTAAGAAATTAATTTAACAGTAGTAGTATATCGATGATGTGAATATTGTGATAAATGGAGTAAAATTTAAAGATTATGGCGGCCTTTTTGAGACTGGACTGATCTTCTTTGAGCAGGGATCTTTGGTAAATAGTTTAGCAATCTAAAACATTTCAATTTTTAAACAGGAGTATTTATCACAGCTAATTAATGTGGGTGCCTTTAATTCTATCGCCATATCAGATATTTAATTCGCTTTTGAAAAATAAATGAAATCACAAAAGTTGTTCTCTCAAGAGACGGGCATCATCAATAAACTGACATTTTTAACAAGAAATTTGTTATTGATAATAAATTATGAGGATCAAAGATCTATGTTTATATTTATAAAAAAGTTTATCACTAGCTCAGGCACTACACAAATCAGTAATTTTGAATTAAAATGCTCTCAGTATCAGGCAAAAGAGTAAGAATAAATAAATTCAGTACTAATGAATGGAACTTTATTAAGCTCAATATATAATCCAATTTTCAAGCTTGGAGGAGTTTACTTAGAAAACTCATAGCAAATATTATGTTCAGGTTAAGACTAATCTAGCTCATAATGCTTACAAATTTAGGTGCTGTTAAATGATATTAAAGTCTAAAATTGTTATAACTTTCAAAATGGGATAATATTATAGTGCGCGAACTGTTAGGAGGTGTAAATAACCGACTCTTAATTTAATTACATTTCAAAAGATCCTCGTAACACTGAAGGTGAATCTGGGTTTTTCTAACTAGATGAGACAAACAAATACCTTCTGATAAGTCAAAGCGAATTTAGAAATATCGTAACAGAAGGTGCAATGATAACTGAAATAGTTTAATTAGTTGGAAACACGACAATTATTAATTCCAATTTTCAGAAATTTACTCACTCTACAAAAATGGAGGACTAATTCGCAATCCAATTCCATAAGACTTGTCTGTCTACTTTTAAACCAATAATAAAGACTATTGGCTCCCCTAAGTTAGATAGGTCTATTTGTATATTCAGGAATGTTAATTCCAGAATATTAGTTCTTCTCAAAATTTTTGATATTACCTTTATTTTTCAGAATTATTTGTAAATTTAAATTTCTGAATATATATTTGAATTTATTAGTTCTAGGGAACATGGAGCGCTTATCTATCAAGTTCCTATTTACATGAGGGAGATTCATATTTAGAGCACTTTGTTTTAAAATGTGACTACTCTTAAATCAGGAGCTATTCTAAAGCAAGGAGGAAAGGATTTCTTTACATCTTCATTTACAAATGTTGTTATGAAATAGGTTTTCGCTTATGGAGGAGCAGTGGTGGATATGCAGCACTCACTTGCAGGTTTTGATATTTATCAAAGTACTATAGAATGTTTTCCTTCTGACTCAAACTTGATTGTCAATCCTCAAATGAACAAAGAAGCCTTTCCTTTCCACCCAGGTCCTGTTTTTAGAGCTGCTATTTGGAGTTCTTACTTTTATATTGAATATCAATCATTAAAAGATGAAATTATAGATTAGTTAAGTGAATATATTTATATTGATAGTTCAACTGTGAGTAACTGTATATCTTTCGATCTTGGAGGAGTGTTTTCTTGCGGAGACTATGATTTTGAAATTGAAACTTTTATAAATAAAACTAATTAATATCATAAAATAACTTTTAGTGATAATTATGAATGGTGAAGAATAAGAAGTTGTCAGAAGTAACTCTGATCTTATAATAAAATTCTTACCTCTCTTTATAATAAAGTAAAACATATTAAGCAAATTATTCTTGAGCTTGCTAATTTGTTGTTACAATTTTTAAATCTTTTTATAAAATTGGTTTTTGTTTTAAAATAATTTTGAAATGTCAAATAACTTTTGCGTGATGGGGAGTGGTTCTACTTTTGTGAATAACTCTGCTTATTTTGGAGGAGTTTTGGGCTCAAAAATTGGGGATTTCTCATTCACATCTTGCACTTCATTCACTTTAAATATAACCTAGTTTTAAATCTTTAATAAATATTTTTCTCAGTAAATTTTAGCACTCATGGGGTTCTAATAAACAATAGTGGGTTCTTTTCGAAAAGGAAAAATCTTTTAACTGAAAAGAAATCTTAAAGTGTAAAATTTTAAAGTTCAAAAGGATTTAAAACACTCTGGCTTTAAATTTAAAAAGAAAATGTTAAAATTAGTAAGTATTAGTTAAAATCGAGGGTAAATTTAAAGGAAATATATTTTTTAACTTAAAAACTCTTAATCTGCACTTAATATTTTATTTATAATTATAAAATTATTATTTTCTTAAACAAAATATGATATATGAATTTAAATATGCTATGATTTTATAATTAAAGTCCCAAAAATTAAGGTAAGAAAGGAAGGTATATTTGTTTTATGCTTCGTATATTTTCATTGGTATTGTGTAATCAAAACAGAATAAACATTAAAATTTGAAAAATAATTTCAAAAATTAATTAAAAGATATCTATTAATATCTATAAATAATTCTTATCTTCAATAGGTAATTTATATTTTCAGAGAAATAATTTTTAGATTAAAATAAATAATAACAGTGCTGTTTTCGGAGGAGCGATAGGATAGGTATAGATTTATTCAGCAAACAGCATTTAATCGTGCACAGCTATTCGCAACTATGCTCTGAAATATGGAGGATTCATGCTTATCAATGAGAATAATTAAGTCCTGGTTTTCAGGTACTCTCTAATGCAAAGTTCTACTAATGAAAAGTCGCATTTTATCTCTATTTTTGTAAATGAAATTTTTCCTTTTACTATATCATTACTTTTTTCCAAAATAATAAAAATAAGTTAGAAGAGTTTATTAAGAAAGTTTAATTATTTTATTCTACATCTTAAACTCTTAATCATTTAATTCTTTGTTTGAAAGTGTTTGATTGATAAGATATATTTTTCAACATTGTCTGAGAACACTCATAATTAAATCGTTGGTAAATAAGAGTTAAGTGATAAAATTCAAAGCAAAATAATAATTTAAGTTGATTTTCTATTATGATCGAGAGTTAAATTATTCATTTTAACTAACTCAAATAAATATAATATCATAATTTATAAAAATTACAGGTTTAACTGCTAGTTATGGAGCAGTAGTGTGTATACTTTTTTCAAAATTGGCTAAAAGAATTTTCTTATTAAAGATAAAAATTAGATGTTTTATTCACATAAATACAACAAATTTTGTAAACAAATATATATAATCTTTAAAGCCTTTTAATTTAATTTCTATCAGTGAATTCTAAGCTTATTCATATTAAAATAAGTTAAATGAAAAGTAATCATATTTAGAGAGTAATTATAGTCAGATTAATACAATTTATTCTCAAGATTGATTTTAATGCTCAATACATACTGATTTATGTAGTAATAGTTTAAGACTTTTACTGTTCTTTATTACTAAATTAAAATCACTGGTCTTTAATCAATAAGAAATTTCCGCCTTAAAATAACTAAAAAAGGAAGTAAAGTTAATTTAGAATGAATTAATTATCCTTGTTTAAATGAAGAATTCAAAATATAAGGACAAAAATCTACACAAAAATCAAAATATGAGAGAATTTAAAATTCATATAGCAGAGAAAATGAGAAAAAACTTGGGATATTAACATAAGCCAGCGTATTTATCCTTAATCATGTTGACTCTTTTTTTAACAGCCCTTTTTTGTGAGCTTTATAAGAGCATATACCTGAAAGGAAATAATAACTAAGGCAAAATGAACCCTTGCTAGCATTTAAACCAGAATATTTTCAATTTTCTCTTGCACAATTTTTATTTCTTTCTCCCCCCATAAAACATGAATTGTATTTAGGATCCTTCAACAGTCAGCAGAAATATTTAAATATACTGAAATTTATAAATTATCTGATTATTTTTCCCACTTTATAAGCACAAAATATTTGTTTATTTATTATTTAATTTTATATATAAATATTTTCTAAAAATTTTTAATTGGCATATTTAATTGTTTCTAAGATTACTCTTTAATTTTTTAAATTTTTTTTAAATTGTAAAAATAATCAAAGCCTTAATTATATGACTTAGATAAACCAAAAAAATTTATTATAAGTAAAAAGACATGATTAAGTTTGAAATTTATAAGTTTAGAAATTTAATTGGGAAGTAAATTAGAAATTAATAAGGCAATAAAGGCTTTTAATGACCAGGATTATACAATAAATTCTTGAGTTATAAATACAAAGGTCGTTTTTATTTTTAAAAAAAATACTTAAAATTATTAATTTGTACTTTCTTAAACAGTAAAAGGAAAGGAGTAAAAGAAAAATAGGAGAATCTATTGAGAAAAAAATTTAATATGGGAAATTTTAAATTTTTTTTTTCTCTAATTTAGTTTAAGCAACTAAAAATTAATATTGCCTCCTAGAACGGAGGTGTTTTTTATGCCTTGGTAGTTAACTTTTTTGTGTTTTCATTCACTAATTTTTACCAAAATAATGCACAAATTGGCGCTATCATATATTTTGAGAGGTTTAATATTTTAATTTGTTTTAAAAAATAATTCCGTCCCTTATATAATATTTCATGAATCCTTCTGATTTATGCTAGAATAAAGTTAAATTTTTATTGCTAATAGTTCTTTAAATTATAAATAAAATTTCACTTACCTCTATTAAAAATAATTTAATTTCGTGTATTTTAAATATTTACAATGATATTTACTTATAAAACAAATTAAACTAAACATGATAAATAAATTAGATTTTAAGTTGATCTAAAACTTAAAATGATTTAAGATTGAGGATATTAATTGCTATTTGCTTTAATTTCATTTGTTATTTTTTGAAACTGTAATCCCCTAAATATGCTGTGGGAGAAACTTAGCTTGAAGGTTTTTACTCATTTTTCTTCGCAATATAAGTTGACTGCTAGCAACAGACGATTGGAAACGCAATTTATTTGCAAGATCTACCACTCTTCTTTATGCAGTTCCCACAATATAAAACTGTGTTCTCAAAAACAAATAAATAAATAAGTATTTACCAACCTAATTTATTTATTATTAAATAAATATTTCAATTAATCATTTAGGATTTATTAAATTTATTTCAAGGATGTTAATTTGGTTTTTTTTTAACTAATTAATAATCTGGTTTTAAATTATTATTTTATTTAATTAAATTTTACTTTTATTTATAAAATTTTAAATAAAATTCAAAAAAAACTAAAAGCGATTAAATTTAAAATTTAGTTTTGAAAATTAATTCTTATTTAAATAATATAAGGGATTTCAATTTAAAATAAATTAAATAATTTTTAAAATAAAGTTTAAAAAATTTAAAATTTTTAAATTTAAATATTTTTAAAATTGCAAATAAAAAAATTATTTACAGTCGTTTAATTTAAAAGCTATTAATAATTTAATTATATTGATCTTGATAATGAGTTCAACTATTTAGTCAATATAAGGTACATATGGAGCAGTTTTTAGGGGAAAAAATTTTTTTTAAAATTAAAAAACTTATTTAAAAATTTAAAATTTGGAAACCTTTAATTTGAAAAATTTTTAAATTTAATAAAATAAAAGTTTTTTAAAAAGATAAAAAAAAATTTAAAGTACTTTTTTAGACGAAAAAAATGTTTTTGAAACATTAAATTCTTTAGAATTTAGATTTTCTCTAGAAATATATTTCTTTGTTCTTTTTAAAATCTAAGTTTAAATTTTTGATAT
>JAJKFJ010021785.1:0-10122 GCA_027382625.1 Tetmemena sp. SeJ-2015 | reverse complement strand
TGAGATCATGAAATATTTTTACAGACTCTTGTCGAGCTCGCCGATCCCTCTCTCTGCTCTAAAAACGAAGCGAATCAAACGTAGCACACTTTAAAGAGGTCAAATTAAAATCGCACAGACAGGTTCTCGTTTTACGACCAAGAGTTACTCCAAGTCTTGAACTTTCTTATCCTTGACTGCACAAAAACGACACGAGACCACGATTGAGATCATGAAATATTTTTACAGACTCTTGTCGAGCTCGCCGATCCCTCTCTCTGCTCTAAAAACGAAGCGAATCAAACGTAGCACACTTTAAAGAGGTCAAATTAAAATCGCACAGACAGGTTCTCGTTTTACGACCAAGAGTTTGAACACTCTTATCCTTGACGACACTAATACGACACGCGATTGAGATCATGAAATATTTTTACAGACTCTTGTCGAGCTCGCCGATCCCTCTCTCTGCTCTAAAAACGAAGCGAATCAAACGTAGTACACTTTAAAGAGGTCAAATTAAAATCGCACAGACAGTTCTCGTTATACGACTAATTATTCATTTAAGTTCACTTTATTTTAATTATTTTTCTTCTTCAATTTGAATATCTCTATTTTAATAAGATTTATAAGATTTGAAAAATATTATCCTCTTTCATTTTTTTTGAATACTATAATATTTTTATGTTTGCCCTTACACATATTATTTTAATTATATTCTTTTTCAAACTTTGATTAATTTAAAATTAAATCAATTTCGTTTATTATATTTCAAATATGATTTAATGTTTATAAATTATTTATAAAGAACTGCTTCTTGTAGTGCTTTCTACCTTTAGAATATATAAATTATAAATAAAATGTGATATTCAATAAAATCTTCATTCTACTATTATATTAACTATTGCTTGCATTTCCAAAGCCAGCTAGTGATTTCGATTAAGATTCTTATTATAGATATGGTATTTATATATAATTTAATATAAGTTAGACTGCAAATTCTCTCTTCAAACAATTCGCTTAGTTTTTCATTAATTTATGAATACTTGGATGGACAGCAGACAAGGTGAGATCTATTATTAAAACAAAAGAGGAGGGTTGCCCTTCCTCGACAGTAAAATTTTATAATGAATAAAGGTAAGAAAGCTAATAGGGTTATTTTTCTTACTAAATCTGATTCTTCCAGTTATAGAGGCTTGTTTGAGCATCTTAGGCTTCAATTATTAATCCTAATTCAGTCAGTTAGAGGTCATCTGCACCTCAATAAAATCTATATTTTTTCGTTATTGTAAAAAAACCTGATAGTGAAATTTTCAAAAAGTGTAACATTTCTTATATCAAAAATTGAATTCATGATTAAATGATAAAGGGGCTAACACAGCAATTTTTTCAGCTTCTTTTGTGCTCTAAAGCATATGTACTTTAAAAATGTTACACTATTTGAAAATTGCACTTTAATATTATATTACAATAGCCAAAAAATATAGATTTTCTTTAGTTGCAGATGATCTCTAACTGGCTAAATAAGGATTATAATGTGAAGCCTTATATGTTCGAGCAGGCCTCTATAACTGGAAGAATCAGATTTAGAAGCAAAAATTATCCTATAAACATATTTTTTCTTACCTTTTTTCATTTTATAATCCTTTCTGCAAATATTTCTGTCAAGATAAAAACTCAAATACTCCTCAAAAATTAAATACTGAGACAAAATCATTCTCTAAGAAAGATTAACACTAAAAACTTTCATTAGTCGTTTAAAATAAGAAAATCTAGCGTATAAAGAATATCATTGTGCAAATCATTTCAACCTAAACTTAAATAAAAGTATAACATGTAAAAGGGATCTAAATAAATTACTTTCAATCTTAAGATCTTGATAATTTATAAATGAAACAGAGAGGATAATCATATTTTTCAAGACTTTTAAAATTACTAATTTGTTTATCAAAGTAAAAAAAGAAATATTTTTTTCAATTGAAAATCGCTAATTTAAAGTATAATTGATTTTCAGAGCAAGTTAATTTATTCCAAAATTTAATTTATTGTTTTCTGACTCAATCAATTGTCAAGAATTCTAAATTGTTTTTATTGAACATTTTTCATTCAATATTATGAATTAAAACACTCTATGAAACTGGTTAATAAGCAAATTTGAAATTCCCGAATTTTTCTCATTTATTTATTTTATTCAATTATTCATTTATTTTTGCTGTTTTAAATAGATTATTGGTGCATTAGTAAGAAAATTTTTATCATATTTTTTCCCATTATGAGTGAAATAGCATTAGGTGATTGCGAATTTTGTTATTTTTAAAATATATACAGGAACGGACGATTCAAACGAGCAAGTAGTCCTCCTTCGTGATGAGATATTTGAACTTTTTATAATAGAATTTGCTTAATAACAACTTGATATAGCAAAACTAACTACAAACTTAATCGTTCGCATTGATAGTGTGTTCCTCTAAAATAAAAATATTTAGAAAGAGAACTTTTATTATGAGTCAAAAAGATAGCGTTTGACTAACCTATGATTATTCAAAGAGGGATAGCCTTCAAATATTATTAATTTTAGAGCAGGATTTGAAATTGTATATTAATTTCCAGTACACATTTTGAGTTCTTAATCATCTCAAACCTACTCCATTCTTATTCCGTTTTAGTTATTAATTTATTTATCAAAATATATTCAGGCAATCTATTAGCAAGTATCACATTAAAAAAAGGAAGAATATTTCTCGATAAAATATTTGTTTTTAACCTATAATTACAATCGATTAAATAAGTAACATTTAAAATGTGTTTAAAAAAAAGAATGTATTACACCTTTCGATTCGGCATCAAATTTAAAAATATTGTATCCTTGCGACTTTTGCTTGAATTTAATTAAGAATTAAAATGAACTGTGATTTTAAGAGTAGTGATATTAATGCTTAAAATAAATGCGCGCTTCATATTTCGATACTGTAAGATGCTATGAGGTTAATGAAAGATAAAATTCAAATTATTTATTTATTGGGTATTATATAAGCCGAATATAAGAGGAAAATATTTCGATTTAAAATGTCAATAGGATACAGCTCACAATAAATTATTTTATCAATCAGCAATATGAATAAAAATCAAAGTAATAAAATGATATTTATTTTAACTATTTAATAATATATCAAGAAAGATAATTGAAAGGATTTGAAGAAAATTCTCTAATTATACTTAAAGAAGCCTTTTAATAAAGTATATTCTTCATTTTTATTTCATGCATTATACTGAAGAATTTTTCATTTTAGCGATTTAAAAACTTTTTAGAAATACATTATGATATAAATACAGAACAGTAAAAGTGCATATTGTTTGAAAAGATGCGATAAAATCAGAAACTTTGCGAATATATGAACTTTGAGTTGAACTTTTGTGAATCTGCTTGAGTGTCAAAGATAATGCAATTAGTCTAATTTTCAAATGCATTAGATAGAAACCTAAATTAGTTATTGAAGGTGGGAATCGAAAAAATAATGAAATTGTGAAAGTGGATTTAGACTTAAAAACTTATCATTTTAAACTATTAATCATTTAATGTTATGGTTTAAGTTTATTGTTGGGGATTATGTTTTCAAGTATTTACTTACATATCTCCTTGTGTTAGATGACGAAAGCAATTATTCGAATAATTGAGAGATGAATGAGTAGTAGAGTGGGCCATCAAGAATTCTCACTTCCATTGTAGCGTAAAATAATTGTTTATAAATTACTAAAAAATTTCTTTTCGAATTATTATCTATTAAACTCTTCCTTATATTTTTATAGATAAGTCTAATATATTTTATTACTCATTACTCAAATTTCATTTATTTAAAATTAATCAAAGCCTGATGAAATAGAAGACTTGGATGAGGGATCCTAAATTATCTCCTCACTTTTGCAAATTTAAAGCGAGACAAGATTAAAAAATTTAGATTTACTATAAAAAAAAGGCTTAACTTAAATTTCTAAGACTTAATGCATATTTCTTTTTGTGTTGCAAATATATAAAACAATTGTTGAAATAAAAGGAAAATTAATAAATTATTCCTAAGCTTTTAAAACGATTTTATCAGTCACATTAGGTTTCAATTCGTATTTATGCTTAAACAATATTAAAAACTAATATTGTATATATAGCATTGATTTCGCAAAATTTTTAAATTAATCAACTTTTAACTGTAAGATGTTTAAATTATTCCTTGGAGGGCCGATTAGGGCTAGTTAATTAAAGTGACTGTTTTATTATAACTCTTAAAAATCTTTAAGTTTAATGGAAGAAGGTAATTAAGTATAGACACCATTTCTAGAGCATAGTAAAATATCTTAAGTGGAATAGAAAATTTAAAACTCACATTGAAATAAAAATAAAGGCTATAAACTAAAAATGACAAAAGTAGAGGCTCATGATGGCTAGACAACTTTCTCAATAATTAAAAAACTATTTCATGGAAATTCTGCTATTGATTCTGTACCTTTTTATCTCGGATTCTTTTTCAATTGGGCTCATCCATTTGTGAAAGCTTCAAATCAAGAAGGACTTAGCCTAGAATAATATGGAGAGCTCAGAGATAAGGATATGATAGAAAATCAAGAATTGAAAATAAGAAATAGCTTTTTAAGATTTCCCCTGCAACCAATAAGCAGTTCTCATAAGGTTAAAAAGTTAACTTCATTCAAGTGGACGCTGAGGGTGCTATTTATTATAAGCTTTGATATGCCAACTATGATAAAATTCTTTTTGATTATGATAGCTTCTATCGCATTCTAGTTTTATTATTTAGGACTCAGCTTCTTCGCAGGGATTGAAGTTATTCTGTTGGGGTTCGTGACAAATCTGGTGGTAGGTATAATTAATGCTACGTTGTGGAGAGGGTTGATGAAAAAGAAGGATGGAAGAATGAATGCTGCAACAGAGACCCTCTGAAGTATAAAGATGATTAAGTTGTATGGATGGAATTAAACATTTTTGAAAAGAGTGGATGCAAAAATAAGTGAGGAACTAAGGAGTCTGAAGCGAGCATTCTTCTTTACTTGCCTAATTATAGCTTGCATGTACTTCTTCCCTCAATTGTTGAGTCCTGCTGTGTTTACAACCTACTTTGGAACTCACCATACTATAGACATTAAAACTACCTATACACTAATAGTCTTCTTTAACATGATTAAGAATCCACTCAGATTAGTACCAGAATTCTTCGGAGAGCTAATTGGAACTATTTTATCTATGAAAAGAGTTTAAAAGTTTTTGCAATCTGATGAGGTAAACACGTCCATCATCAACCATATCCAGAGCACTCCACAGAAAAAGCATGGAACATTAGATAATGAAATTAAGCTTTAAACCTTTTGTGAAGGCAATTACTCCATCAGAATTAATAATGGCAATTTTTTGTGTGGCTTACCATTTAAAAAAGATAAAGATGAGGAAGATTCACACACAAAAATAAAATTCAACTAGGAAACACAACCAAAAAGCAATAGAAAAAAGAAAGCTAAGCAAAATCAAATTGCTGACTAACAGAAAGATGATCATAATGAAGCAAGCCTTTATCAACTAGATGGTATTTTAGAAGAGGACTTACTTCTTGACAACTTAAAATAACAAAAACCAATAATCAACAATATAAAGAATATAAATGTAGAAATTACTAAACCCAATCAAGAAAAAGAGTTAGAGGCTAAAACTATTGAAGAGTTAATATCATTAAATAACTTGGAGCTTAAAATAGAAAAGGGAAGATTTGAGACTATAATAGGAGAGTAAGAATTGTTAGATGATAATAAATTTATAGTGTTGGATCTGGAAAGAGCAGTTTGCTTTTTGCATTGATTGGTGGCATGTTGTATTTTGACGAAGAATTGATATTGAAATATGGAGGAAGAAGTAGTTTATTTGGGGAAGAATAACTAAATCTAATGAAAGTTGAGGTATAGACAAAATATCATAAGAACTCCCCAATTATAATATAAGGTTCATCATTCTACGTGCATTAATAGCCTGAGATATAAAATATGACAATAAGGGACAACATCCTATTTGGCAAGCCTTACGATGAGAAAGTTTATAAGTAAGTTATAAAAGATTGCAAATTAGAGAAAGATTTGGAAATTCTTCCAGCCTCAGATTTCACAGAGATAGGAGAAAAGTGTATAAATCTATCTGGAAGCTAGAAGGTTAGAGTGTCCTTGGCTAGAGCAGTCTACGCTTAAAATGATATAGTTCTGATGGATGATCCGATAAGTGCTTTGGAAGCTAATGTCTGAAAAAAAATATTTCAAAATGTTATCATGAAAAAGTTTCTTTAAAAAACCAGAATACTAGTGACCCATGCTCTCGATTTCTTGAAGCTGACAGATAGAATTATAATTATAACGAATAATAGTGAGCATTTAGAAGAAACAATTAAGATAGACAATAAGAATTCTCAACATCACAACAAAGATGCAGAGAAATCTATAGAAAATAATGAGTCAAAATCTATCAAATTTTAAAATTAGGATTTAATGAATTCCGAATTAGAATTAAAAGGAAACCAAAGAGCTCAAATTTAAACTATTCTTACTGATGACAGAATCACTAGAACTACTTAATTATTGGATAATTTTGTAGATGAAAATAAAATTGCTCTGGAGTAATAGCTTTATGAATAAAAAGAAGCAGTCGATTTTGATTAGAAAGCAAGAGATAAGCAATTAATTTTTGAAGGAAAAGTATTAGAAAATGAAGAGAAAGAATTAATTTAAGTGTAGCGTAGCTCTTACAAACTTCTTCTAAAATTTGCAGGAGGTTGGAAGCTGATTTATTTAGCGAACTTTGCAATGATTTTATTTTTTGGGTCTCAGATTTATTCAGACTATCTCCTAGGATAATGGTCGCGGACTCTTGGAGAAAAAGTTAAGGAAGATGATTTTTATGTCTACTCTCAAACTATATTTGGTATGGCATTTTTATTAGAAATAACTGCTTTTACAAGAACTTGCAGTATGCAATTTTTCTCACTATCAGCTTTTAGATCGATGTATGAAAGAATGATTAGCAGAATAATTCAAGGTCCAATTTATTTGTTTTTCGATGTAACTCCTATCGGAAGATTACTAAATCTGTTTTCAAAGGATTTAACTACATTTGATACAGAGATTGCATTCAAAAAGAGTACAGCTGTTGTGTGTTTTTATTAATTGATTAGAACATTGGTTGTCTCATCAGTAGGTGTTTATTGGATTATCTTCCCTATTCCATTTATGCTATTTAGCCTCTTCAAAATATTCAACATCACATTGAATGGCTTCAGAGAGGCATCTCGTATTGAAAGTTTCACCAAATCTCCACTCATTAGCAACCTCAGCAAAACTGTCTTTGGAATATCAACAATTAGATCTTTTAACATAAAAGATGATTTCGTGAAAAGGACTTTTAGTATTTTGAAGAAGAATATTCTAGCAAATTAGATTGGAATTGGGCTTGAGTGTTGGGTGTACAGCAGACTAGATTTTATCACAATTGGATTTATGGCTCTAGCATGCTAATTTTGTATAATATTCAAGTAACAGAGTGATCAAGTAATGTTAGGGATGCTGCTTACTTATATTTTAAACCTGACTGATAACATGGAATACCTGCTATATCTACTAAGTCAGACTGAAAGAAAAATGGTTTCTATACAAAGATGCTTTAAAATTCTGGGGTAAAAATTTAATTTTGTGAACTCATCCTATTTATAGTGTCACTAAGAAAAACTTTCAGGCAAAAGAACAAACTTTGGAATTCATAAATTAATAACCACAAAGCCTATCAGAGGGTAAACTTGAGTTTAAGGAAGTTTTGCTTAGATAGAGACACCAGACAGAAGTTGTGTTGAACAAATTATCTTTTGAAGTGAATCTTGGAGAGCAAATAGGAATTGTAGGAAGAACTGGAGCAGGAAAATCTACAATTTCAATGACATTAACAAGAATTATTGAGCTGGAAAGTGGCTGTATTATAATAAATGACAAAGACACAAAAGAAGATTCTTTAGAGCATTTAAGGCAAAAACTTACACTAATTCCTCAAGACCCTACTCTCTTCAAAGAGACTTTGAGATTTAACCTGGATCCAGAATAGAGAAATTAAGATGATAGAATCAAAGAATTGCTTGTATCTGCTGGCTTGAAAACTTCCGTCAGCAAATAAGATAAGAGCCTAGGCATGCAAATTGAAGAAGGAGTAAACAACCTTAGCTCAGGAGAAAAATAACTTATTTGCAATAGCAGAGCTATTCTAAGGAAAAATAGAATAGTTCTTTTGGAGGAAGCCACTGCAAATATCGATGTTGTCAAAGAGCAATAAATCCAAAAGTTAATCAATAAAGAATTCAAAAATTCAACTGCTATTACTATAGCCCACGGATTGAACACTATAATTAAGACAGATAGAGCTTTGGTGTTATCATTCAGATAATTACTAAAATATGATACTCCATAACACCTTATGAATGACCCAAGCTCCAAATTTTATAAGTTACTCTAAGAAGTTAAAAATGAAGAGGAAGAAAATGATAACTAATTATATCCATGAGCTTGCTTCATCTTTAATTGAAATATAATAAAACAGTCACTTTAATTAACTAGCCCTAATCGGCCCTCCAAGGAATAATTTAAACATCTTACAGTTAAAAGTTGATTAATTTATAAATTTTGCGAAATCAATGCTATATATACAATATTGAAAGGGAAAAAGTTATTATAAAGTTTATAAATTAAACATCGTAGGGGGGCAAAATTAGAAAAGTGAGCATAATTATATTTCGAGAAGAGTAAAAATTTAAAAAATAAAACTAATTCCTTAATTGATTAATCTATATATTTTACGGACGCAAAGAAATTAATTAGACTCATTGGAAAAAAACAAATATGATGAAGTTTTTTGCTTTTAGGTAGATAATTTATATAAAATACGATTTGAACATTTTTATTTCTATGAAATAAAGTAAATGTCATATAAATTGGGAATTGTTAATTCTTAAAAAATCAATTTAATCTTGCAATATTGATATTTAATATTAAATGAATATATAAATTCTTTGAGAATTACTTTCTCTAAATTATTTTTTATTGCTAAATTAATTAAAATGAAGATAAATTACAGGATTTGAACGAAATATAGAAGCCTTTTTATAAAGAATATTCTTCATTTTTATTTCTTGCATTATTTTTATAGATAAGTCTAATATATTTTATTACTCATTACTCAAATTTCATTTATTTAAAATTAATCAAAGCCTGATGAAATAGAAGACTTGGATGAGGGATCCTAATTTATCTCCTCACCTTTGCAAATTTAAAGCGAGATAAGATTTAAAGAAAATGATACTAATTCTCTACAAATTTAAGTCACCTTATTAAAATGGGCAACTTTTTCTAAGGATCCATTTAAAAGATTATAGTATGTTTTTTAAAATATTTTAAGCACTATCGGGCTTTCATATCTTTGCGGGTTTGACTATGATAAGATCTCTCAAGTTTATGAGTAACTCATGGTTGTAAAACGATAAATCTCTGTGTGATTTTAATTTCTTCTCTTTAATAATTGTTACGTATGATAAGGATCACTATTAGAGAAATGAGATTTAATGGCGTGTGCGACAATCAAAACCCCATAATATGATAAGAAAGTGAAATTAAGTTGTGTATATTTAATTTCTTTATTAATACTTATAATCATGCGAGTCAAACTCGAAATTACTCAAAATAACTACATAATCCATCCTATCTCAGTTTCATTTTGACTCCAATGTATGGATGTAGTCACCCTTATCAGTAGTAATAGCCAGTTCTCATCATCGACTCCATTACAAAAATGTTGAGAGTGCCAGCGCGCACTATGAAGATGAGAAAGTTAGGAGTTGCAGCTGTTCCTCATCGCACTTCTAAGTTTCAAGATGTGCAAATCAATTATTTGATTGATCCTTAAACTCTTCGCCACTAAGCGCACTTCAGTTTTGAGTAGCGAGCGTAGATCTTCCATAGATAGTTTCCTTATCTCAAGATCTCTCCGTAGACTGTAGCAAACATCTATCGTTGAAATGGCATAACGTACAAAACTGTGAATCGAGTGAAGCGCGTTATAGACTTCACTAAGCC